>SEYY01001384.1:0-15838 GCA_009176605.1 Armadillidium nasatum | reverse complement strand
AGAGGCTTGTATTGCCGCTGGGGGTGCTCATTTTCAACATTTGTTATAACCTTCGTGCACCATTGCTTTGTCCTATTTCTGTTGTATATTTTCCTCTGTGTAGTAATGTATGCATTCTTATATTAAATTAATTGAATGAAATTGTTAATTACGTCTGCAAATTTACTTTCCTGTTTATTGTAACTTCATTTCTCAATAGGTTCCATCACCTTGTATCTTGGAAACGAGGTGTTTTCGGTGAAATGTTTATCTTCACATATTATCTTATATTTCTGCAAGGAATATCATACTGGATTTTTTCGCAATATTAATGATACACCCTGTATATACGGTTTAGATGTCACTGGAGTAAGACGTGTTAAAATGAGAAGAAACAATAAGATTTTGGAAGGAAAACACCAAGAAAAAGAAAAATTATAATCTCAAGAGTAAAAAATAAACTTGCAGAGGAACAGTGATTTAGAGAAGAAGGTTATGAATGAGAAGAAAAGCATCAATATTCAAGCCAGAATGAATTTATGAATTATAAACGTAAAAATTTTAATATAAAGTTTGCATTTTTTCGCATTGATAAATAGTAAAATTTACTTTAAATAAGAAAAAAAAGAAATCATGTGAAGCAACAAAGTAAAATAAGATGTACTCTTTTAGAATTAACACAAAGAAAATTAAATATTTGCAAGTTTCAACTTGAATATTGATTATTTCGAACGTGACTCAATATGACATCAGAATCATAAAGTCTTACAACTAGACTTTTCAATAAGTTGATAGGGTTGGGAAGACCTATCAGCTATTTGTCCCTTCCCATGTGCCTCCAGCATTACTTAGAGGTTGTGGCGACAGGCCTAGCAAGCTGACTACATAAAAAGAGACCCCACTTGAGAAACCAATTCTACGCCTCGGACAAGACAGAATCAAAGAGATTTTGGAGGAGTAGCACCCGACAGGCGCCAGTCTACTGGTTTGGATGGGGATGATGATGATATCAAAGGAGTGCGGCCATGGAAGTAAGGGAAGCAAAGCTTGCCCAGCAAATCAAAGATAATTTTAAAAATTTAAATAATTCAATTTTAAACAATTAATTATTACAATTACTCATTCTATTTTATCAATTTTTCATTTGATTGTTAATCACCTGAATAGCTTTTAAAATATATATTGTTAACCATACTTTAGTCAATTGTGACTTTGGTCAGAAAGAGAGAGAGAGAGAGAGAGAGAGAGAGAGAGAGAGAGAGAGAGAGAGAGAGAGAGAGAGAGAGAGAGAGAGAGAGAGAGAGAGAGAGAGAGAGAGAGAGAGAGAGCAATCTCGGACTCTATAAGTAATTGACAAAATTCTTAAAAGCATCAATTTCCCGCTGAATTATTCCTTATTTTTTAAAGCAATAAATCATTAAAAATTAGCATCTTTCTATTCAAAAAGCATATTTTTTTGCGCCTAATGTTCGAAATTTAGTAAAAACAATAACATTCTTTAAAAATATTTTATTTAAAAAATTTAAAATTTACAATAGAAGAATAAAACTTATCATAATGTTAAATCAATCTTCGAGAGAAAGTGGTTTAGCTAAATCTAGTCTTCAGCTTACAGTCGTGACGTATCAAAAAAGTCATTCCTAGCAACTATATTACGTTTGGAATTATCAATTTCTGGCGAACAATTTCGAAAATTTACATGCTAGATAGCAACATTATTATTATTATTATTATTATTATTATTATTATTATTATTATTATTATTATTATTATTATTATTATTATTATTATTATTTTTATTATTATTTATTATTATTATTATTATTATTATTATTATTATTATTATTATTATTATTATTATTATTATTATTATTATTATTATTAGGCTTAGGTATAGAATGTTTCTGAGTTTCGATATTTTTTATATCGATATTTTGAAATTTCGATTTTAATCGGTATCTCATTGCAACGTTTTTGTATAAGTTAGGCCTTTATTTTACGGCAACTTCGATAGTTCAGGTTATGATAAGTCGAACTAGGTACGCTAGAAAACTAAATAATAATAATTATAAAAATAATTAGAATAATATTTGAATAGGCATATCGATGTTTCGATATATCAATATTTTCAAATATCGATATTTTCAAAACATCGAAACTCAGAAACATTCTATACCTTTACCTTATTATTATTATTATTATTATTATTATCGTATTAGTAGCAGTAGTAGAATTTCATGCCCTAAGACCTCTAGACTAATTTATTTTGCTAATTTTCAAGATGTTAGTCACTATAGTTAGAGTAATACATACCCCATGCCCTCTAGACACCTTACTTTATCAGTTCAATGCAGGTCCATAGCCAGAACAAACTTTGAGGAGAGGAAAACGATTTTCTAGGAGGGGCAAATTTATAAGTATATTTTTCCCTATTTACCCATATATATATATATATATATATATATATATATATATATATATATATATATATATATATATATATATATATATATATATATATATATATATATATATATATATATATAATAGGAGCAATATTTGTGCACAATTATTTTTATTTAAATTATGCATAAGCCTAATTAAAGAATACAATTATGTTGTTAGTTGTCATTGATCTGCTTTACAGATATGCAGAGCGTTTGAACATTGATGTAAAGACTGAAACAGATTTTAGAGTAGGTGATTCGGAACTTCGGAACTATTATGACCATATAACATATGTCATTATCCAAAGTGTAATGAATTTTGAATTCGACATATTTGGTCATAAAGGCTCCAAATGACATCCTCACTCACCCCTTTATGCTTCAATCACCCTGTATCTGGGTGATTCACATCAATGTTTACAAACTTCGACAGATGGATGGTGACATCATCACAATGGAATTAAACTTAATAAATATTGGGCCGTAAGCCTCTCGTTTATGTGATATCAAGTAAACAATTTTGGAATGAAGCAAATACCATATACCATAGTTTATTACGTAACAGGTAACATTGGCGGATGCCATTACAACAGGTGCTCAAAATATAAGCCCCTCACCTGGATACATAACTCGCATTGGAGGTCATACTGGCCTGTAACTGTCGGAGGTCCATAGTGTTCCTAATACGTGATACACCTTCCTCTACCCTCTACAGTAAATGTTGCCTGTCAGTAATTTCCTCACCATTCACTAGCTGCATTAGGTGACCCAATATATAAAAGTCATAAGGATTGAGGTGTGTGGATTTGGGCTGCTTCGGAGTTAGACCACTGATACCAATCCAATTGTGTCGAAGGGATGTGGCCCAGTCGTTCAGAAACATACGCCGGAGTTGCAGATTGTCCAAGAGGTTGGACTAGGGCCCTATACGTCTTCGGTGGAATCTTTGTGATGATGTTATTTTCCATCTGTCGAAATTTTTAAGCATCTATGTGAATCAATGAGTTTCTGTGAGGCAGAAATGCCGGGATGGGAGAGGTCGTGGAGAGAGTGAAAGACTTGTTTACGAAAAGAAGGAGGAACTAGCGGTCGAGGAGAATTAGTGGAAAGATAACAAATAAGATGCCGGTTGGTACCGGGAAGTAGTAAACGCTGTAGTTCGAGTGATGACCCCTCAGGTAGAGAAATGTCTTCTGTTTCCTGAGCCACCGACATCTCTTCGAAATTAACCGGGGATATGGAATAGTTTGCTTCTATTTCAACCCTTGAAAGAGCATCAGCAGTAAGGTTATCTGTGCCATGAATATGGCGGATATCTGTGGTGAATTGAGAGACGTATTCCAAATGGCGCGCTTCACGTGGAGAATGACGTTCGTGACGAGATTTAATTGCGAATAAAATAGGTTTGTGATCTGTCAAAATGTGGAAAGTAGCGAAAATGACGGACATAGAAGTAAATAGCAAGAAGTTCGCGACCAAAAACACTGTATCTTGTTTCAGCTGGCTGTAATTTCTTAGAAAAGAAGGCGATAGGGACCCAATTTCCGTCTTGGTATTGCTGCAGCACGCCTCCTACAGCGAGATCTGATGCATCAACTTGAAGACGAGTAAGGGCAGCTTCTTGTGGATAGACGAGAAGAGTAGCATCAGCCAAAGCGGTCTTTGCTTTGTCGAAGGCTCTACTGGCGGCATCAGTCCAAGATACTTTAGTCGATTGACCTTTCTTCTTTTGTTAAGAAGGGAAGTAAGGGGTGAAAGAACATCAGCTGCAGAAGGAATGAACCGGTGATAAAAAGTGATCATCCCTAAGAATTGGCGAAGCCGTTGTGTCTCCGAAGAGGGAAATCACGAATGGCGGAAACGCGTTTCTGAAGGGGTAGGACTCCTGAAGGAAAAATAACATGACCTAAAAAGGTGAGGGAAGGAACACCAAGGACGCATTTTTTATGATTGACCCTGATGCCGACATCCTGAAGGCGGGCGATAACTGTGCGAAGATGTTCTTTATGAAGCCGTGGGATGGCGCTTGCGATGAGTAAATCGTCTAAATGGTCCAACAAAAAGGGAGTCCACGTAGTACTGAATCCATAAATCTCTGAAACGCTTGTGCTGCGTTCCTAAGGCCGTAAGGCATTCGCGTATACTCAAAAAAGCCAAACGGAGTTGTCACAACAGTCTTAGGAATGTCTTCCTCCGCTACCGGAATTGATGATAAGCTCTAACAAGATCTACTTTCGAGAAGATTGTACAACCATGCAGATGAGAAGTGAAATCTTGTATGTGCGGTATCCCGTACCTGTCTCGTATAGTGATGGCGTTCAGGGCTCGGTAATCTCCACATGGTTGCCAGTCTCCTGGTGTAGACTTGGGGATGAGATGGAGAGGAGAACTCCATGCAGATTTTGATGGCCGTACGATTCCAAGTTCTATCATATGTTCAAATTCTGCACGAGCGGCTTTGAGTTTTTCTAAAGCCAGAAGGCGCGGACGGGCGAAGGTTGGTGTACCAGTAGTTTCGATGTGATGACTCACGTTGTGTTTGACAGGTATTTGAGAGGAACAGGGCATTAAAAGAGAAGGGAACTCTTGTGTAAGAATGTTCGAATATTCGGACTTGGAAGAAGGGGTAGCAGGAGCAACTATAGAAATGTTTGTGAGTGAAGCAGTTGTGAAATCACCTCGAGCTCTGAGGACAGTAGAGCCATCGACTAGGCGTCGGTTGCGTAGCTCTACCGTGAGATCGAAATGAGATAAGAAATCAGCACCTAAGATAGGTTGAGATACGTTAGCAATGACGAAAACCCAACGAAACTTGCGACGTAAGTTTAAGTCCACAGAGTTTTAAACTTAAATTTGTTTAAGACTTTTTTAGGTTTAATTTTTCGCTCTGGAATTCATTTTTCCGTTTTTAAATTTGGGTTTTAAATGTAAACATTATTTAAGTTTTATCTTGTTTTCCTGTTTGTGTTTGTTAGAATATTTGTTTGCTTGATTGTTTGTTTGTCTGCCTGCTTGCCGGTTTCTTTGGCTGTTCTCTTGTTTGTTTGTCTGTTTGTCTGATATAATTGTGATTGTGTGTGTTGAATGGCAGGTGTAAGCAGGCGTGGGTTCTCTATACACTTTACCAACATCCGTGGCTTATTTTCTAATTTGGCTTCTGTGGAATACCACCTTTCTCACTCTCATCCAAATCTTCTGCTCTTGTCTGAGCCCCAGATATCTAAGAATTCCTCCTCAAACTTCTTTAATATATCCAACTATAACTTATTTCATAATTTCCGTTCTAAGGGTGGAGTTTGTGCCTACGTAAACACCAACACTCCGGTAACACGTCTTGTGAATCTTGAATCTCCTAACTTCGATGTTCTGTGGCTTAAAATCTTCCTTCCTACAACTACGATAATC
Source organism: Armadillidium nasatum (assembly GCA_009176605.1). NCBI lineage: Eukaryota > Metazoa > Arthropoda > Malacostraca > Isopoda > Armadillidiidae > Armadillidium > Armadillidium nasatum. The sequence goes on along the minus strand of SEYY01001384.1, from coordinate 10,007 downwards.
TTGTGTTTCTGCTATTGTTCTCCTAATAGAACAGATTTTTCCTCCTTTTTTGAATATCTAACTACTTCTCACGAGACTGTTACATCTTCACATCCAAATATTGAGGTCCTCTATTTAGGGGATTTCAATGTACACAACACTGAATGGTTGGGTTCCTCTCATACTGATCCAGGAGGAGAGGAGGCCGAATCATTCAGCATTCTCAACGATCTGGAGCAACTGATTAAAGAACCAACACACATTCCGGATCGTCCCAACCAATTCTTAAACACTCTTGACTTATGTTTCACTACTAGTCCTTCTCTCTATAAATACGCTGTCTTCGCACCTATTGGTAAATCTGACCACAACCTAATTACTCTTAATTTTCAAGCTTTCTCTCCAACTGCTCCACCCTGCCCTAAGCGTATCTTCTGGCACTTTGATCGGGCTGACTGGGGGGCTTTGCGTTGCTTCTATGCTAACTATCCTTGGATGGACTGCTTTGTCTCTGAAGACGCGTCAGTCTCCGCTGATAAGGTGGGGGCTGTAATCGTTGATGGGATGAGCAGGTTCATTCCTTCTTCAACTAAATCTTTTTCTCCGCAAAATCCATGGTTCGATCGCGCCTGCTCTCTTGCCATTCAGGCTAGAGACATCGCGTATCGAGAGTGGAAAAACTCTCCTTCTCCTATCACTCTTGCTAATTTTCATTCTGCTCGGAATCGTTGCAGGGATATTCTTCGACGAGCAAAGCGGACTTTCACTAAAAGAAGGTGTGCGGAGCTCCTAAACTCTCCTACTGATAAATCTTTCTGGCCTCTTGCCAAAAACATCTCTAACAACTTCTGTAAATCTTCCTTTCCTCCTCTTATTCGCTCTGATGGCTCTGTTGCTAACACTCCAACTGAAAAGGCTAATCTCTTCGGCCTCTTATTCTCCTCTAATTCTACCCTGGATGACTCCGGCAACCCTCCTCCTACTTCTTCTCCTCTCAGAGGTCCCATGACTTTACCTGTGATTACATTTGATCAGGTGCATGGGCTTCTGAAATCTATGAACGTAAGGAAGGCAAGCGGCCCGGATGGCATTCCTCCCCGTGTTTTAAGGGAGTGTGCTTCTGAGCTTGCTCCTCCCCTCGTTCAACTCTACTCTCTATGCCTCAATACTAATACTTTCCCTCAGTGTTGGAAGCACGCATTGGTCCAGCCTATTCCGAAAAAAGGGTAGCCGCTCTGATCCTTCTAACTATCGCCCTATAGCTCTCACTTGTATTCTGTCTAAGATCTTTGAAACCCTTCTCAACTCTCACTTCTTGGATCATCTGGAATCTCATTCCCTTCTTTTCTGATCATCAGTATGGCTTTCGACGTTCGAGGTCTACTGGTGATATACTTTTCCTATCTCACAGATTTATGGTCTTCTGCCCTTAGGGATCATGGGGAGACTTGTGTGGTGGCGCTTGACATATCTAAGGCATTTGACCGGGTATGGCATGCGTCACTGCTTTCCAAGCTCCCCTCCTTTGGGTTTCCTCCTTCTCTTTGCTTACTTATGTCTAGCTTTCTTTCTAATCGCTCCATTTCTGCTGTTGTTGATGGAGCGACTTCTTCTTCCTTTCCTATCAATAGTGGTGTTCCTCAGGGTTCTGTCTTATCTCCTACTCTATTCTTACTTTTCATTAATGATCTTCTTAGCTGTTCATCTAACTCTGTCCATTCATATGCCGATGACTCAACCCTCCATTCTTCTACTCATTTCAAATCTGCTCCTTCCTTTGCATCTAGAGTTGCCTCTCGTCTTCATCTTTCCGATTCCATTCTTGCAGATCTGGATAGAATTTCCCAGTGGGGTCGTCTCAACCTTGTGAAATTCAACTCTTTAAAAACTCAACTTCTAGAAATCTCCCTCTCAAAGACACCTCCTAACTTTTCTATTTCTTTCGACGGTTCTCCCGTCTCTCCTGTTGACAATATAAATATTCTTGGCCTTAACATAAACAAAAAAATGTCTTGGAAACCTCACATCACAATGGTTGCTCGGGCGGCCTCAAAGAAGCTGGGAGTTCTGTTTAGACTGCGAGAATTTTTTCCTTCCTCGCAGTTACTCCAATTATACAAGGGTCTCATCCGCCCTTGTATGGAGTACTGCTCTCATATCTGGGGTGGCTCAGGCTTCACCCGTCTTTTGGATAGGGTTGAGTCAAAGGCTAAAAGACTAATAAACTGTCCCGCTCTTTCTAATTCTCTTGACTCTTTATCTTTGCGACGTGATGTTGGTGCCTTATCTCTTTTCTATAGGTACTACAGCGGCAAATGCTCGAGGGAACTATCCACCCGTGTACCTCCACCTTTACGGCGTCCTCGCAGCACAAGGGGTGCAGTGTCCGCGCATCAATTTTGCGTGGACATAGGCAACTCCAGGCTTGTTCGCTGTGGTGCCTCCTTCTTTCCAGCCACCTCTGTTTTGTGGAATTCTCTTCCATCTTCTGTGTTTCCTGCTGAATTTAATCTAAATTCCTTTAAGACCCACGTCTGTGCTCACCTGCGAAATTTGCGTTAGGTGTGGGTTGTGGGTTGTTTTTATCTCTTCTATTGTTTTAGCGCCCCCTCCTTGAATAGGGCTTTGCCCGTGAGCGGTGGCGATGTGTAAAAAAAAAAATAAAAAAAAAAAAAAAAACTTCGTTCTCCATACGTAGCGATGACCGTGCCATTGGCAGCATACAAGTTTGCCCCTGGAATAGGTGTGGACGGAGAGGAAACATCCTTTGGCAAGAGGATAATTTGTCCTCCTGTGTCAATTAGATAACTATGGCGTGTAGAATGGTCATACATACGTAGAAGGTGGGAGGTTGGAGAAGCGGAGATGCCAGGGCCAGTATTACCGTCTACTGGCTGGCATTCGGGTTTTCCTGAAAAGAGCAAGGTGGGTTGCATTGCCTAGCATTGTTTCCAAAAGTGTTATGGTAATAGCACAAATCACCTCTCCCTCCTGAATGAGACCGAGCGCGTGCTCGAGTGGGTGCTGCAGAGCGAAAGCGTGTGGTGGGTTGTTGATTGGATAATATAAGTTTGTGAAGCAAGTGTTATATCGAATCTAAACTAGACTCCAACCGAGAAATACGTGCGTTACAATCCTGCCCCCCTGTGTGGGGTACTGCGGCAGGGGCTATAGCGGCGCAAGCGTAAGGTCGCGAAGAAGTAAGATGTGCGAATGGGGGCTGGTACGGATGTTCGGACGATGTCGATGTCGATGTAGCGGTCGAATGCCTAAGGGAAGCTGTCTGAGATATGGCCGAATAAACAATAGAAGGGCTTGAAGGAGTATGCAAAGGGTACCGTAGGACTCTTTCTGGGATCTCTGCGATGTTCTGCAGTGGTGTAGACGATGGGCAGGCTGCGACCACTCTCTGCACTTCCAGAGGAAGCTTTTGTATGAATATTTCTCTCAAGAATACCTCCTGCCCGTTGACTGGTGATCCAACTAGGCCTAACATGCGGGAAAGAAGCTGACGGGAGGTTCTATCCTCCAATTCCTCGTCTCGCAAGAGTTGCGCGATATTTTCATGTGGGGTAGCCAGACGCTGTAAGAGCTCCTGTTTAATCGCACCATATGGGTTAGCTGCATCATTCACAGTACTGAGCACGCCTCTTACAGAGTGCAGCACGTCTGGAGGCAATTCAGAGATGACGACTTTACACTTTTGAGCAGAATTATTAAAGTGTGGAAACACAGCTTCTATATGGGCTAACCATAGACCAGGGTCATTGTTAATATATGGCACTGTTGGGCAAAAATTTACTTGCGGATGGCTATTGTCCCCCTGATTACCGTTATCATTCGACATTGTAATTTGCCAAATGGAAATGGAATATAAGAGAAAAGAGAGAGAGAAAAAAAAATATCTTACATTTTACGCAATATATATATATATATATATATATATATATATATATATATATATATATATATATATATATATATATATATATATATATATATATATATATATATACAATAAAAAATATTATATAATAAAAAAAATGATTATGATATAAAAATGCAAAAATGTTCCTAAAAGCAATATTAAAAAAATATATTAAAAGAATATTAATAGTAAATAATGCAATGGTTATTTTAAATGTGGAATATAATTTGACTCCAGATTAGGTTCTTCTGCATATAAAATAATATATATGTATATAAAAAAAATATTATATAATAAAAAAAATGTTGTAGTAAAAAGTATTAATATACGGCTTCTTCTTGTTTCTTAGAAATCCAGTCACTCAAGAGGTCACTATTTCAAGCTGTGTACTGGAATGAAAGTCAATTCTGATGTTCAGTAAACTTTATTACACGTATAACTGGGCTTCTTGGGACAAAAAGAAGACTTTAGAAGAACCCAGATCTGTAGAATACAAAAATGGAATTAACAAATACTAATGAATAACAAAAAGGCAAAAGCTAAGCTATAATTATCAACATTAATAAAATACAGAGACACCAACAATTGTACAAAAAAATGAAATATGTAAATAAAATAATTAATAAATAATAATAACCGTATAATCAATGTAAATACTAATTAATAATTAATATTAACAGATACCATCGCGATCAAAAACAAAAATTGCTATCAGTAATACGACACGAACACACAGGCATATTACGAACACATACGCATATATATATATATATATATATATATATATATATATATATATATATATATATATATATATATATATATATATATATATATATATATATATAGAGAGAGAGAGAGAGAGAGAGAGAGAGAGAGAGAGAGAGAGAGAGAGAAAAAAAGATTTACCTGGAGCGCTGTGGTAAAACATGTGTTGCAAGTTGGAATTAGCAAGCATGAGTTATCTGCAATGGCGGCTTCGTGTAGGGCCCTATAGAACAAAAAAAAAAAAAACGTGGAAACTTAATGCGTGCTCATCTCGGATGAATGTGTTTCACAGTTGGTATGTGTGTGTAAGTCTGTTTGCTGGTAGTGCCAAAATTTACCCTATAGGGTAAACTTTGATCCTACCTAGCAACTTGTCAGCCTGGCTATGCCAAAGAATTAGGAGGAATTCACTGATGGCTGAGGATTATACTGCAGTGTACAATAGGCCAAGAAGTTTCTTCTGATGGCAAGGATTACTCATAAGGGCACTGGGGAGAAAGGAAATAAGGACATAGAAAAAAGAATGTAAGCTAAATCCATCTAAAGTGCACAAAACCTAACAAAAGAAAAAAATAACAAAATTGGAACTGTAGGCTATGTGGAACAAAATTCTTACCTGAGCAGATAATAACAAATATTGCTTGAGATGCAATATTAGCGATACTTGCATATAAGATATAACGGCAACTAATCACTGATTGTTGTCGAATAAAAAAAATAACTACAAGCAGCAGCAAAAATAAAAAATACATGGCGTTCACAAAAATAAGCCTAGGTAAGAGTAAGGCGTTCTTCATAGCGTCCCTACGTCAAGCATCGAAACAAGTAGGAACGAAAAATTGGTTCTAAAAACACAGTCTAACTTACAAATACAGTAAGGCGCGGAGAGTCCTGCTAACTACACAGTAAACGAAATGGCCAACCTATTTTTCGGTTAATTACCGTACTTATCAAAATAAACTTATTTTATGAGGTGGTACATCTTATATATATATATATATATATATATATATATATATATATATATATATATATATATATATATATATATATATATATATATATATATATATATATATATATATATTTCGGATTTACTTTTTAAAGAAACCCAGAAGACAAATAAGAGACAGTAATGTGACTGTCTGTCCTAATTTTAAAGTAAAATAAACCATATATTAAGATATATTAGCCTAAAGAAAAAAGTAATTATAAACAATAAGAATTTAAAGACACTCACCGAGTATTAAAATAAAATGAGCTTCAAGCCAAATTTCTGATATTTATTTATAACTTTTAGTAGTATTTCCATAAATAGTTGTTAAGGAGGAAGTGCCTTTAAACGTTAAAGACTTTATTTAAGTTATTAAGTATGTTAATAGATAAATAGTACCTCTCTCAACTGAACAATTACCATATAAACATCAGGGCAAATAAATCCTGACTCTATTACCATTTAGAACTTTAAAATGTTAGTCATGTATTATAGTCAATTTTTAAACCCCATAAAATGCCTAACAAGCCTACTCTTTGCTAAAATTAAGATCAAACAATGCAAATCAAACAAGGGTAGGCCGTCAATGTCTTTAGTTCCCGTATAGCAATCTGAGCCCAAATTCAAGCCCTAATATTTTCAATAAACAATTAATAGTTAAAAAAAGGTTTTAATAGGTTATACTTAACGTTCTGAAGATCTTGATCGTCGTGGGTTGATATAATCTTTACAACAAAACTTACATTTTCAATTTTATAAGCAACGAGGTCTAAGGTATATTAGCAAGTAACCGCCCTACTTATTCAAAGGTAGCTAACCTTTTCTTCTTGCTGCCATCCAAAATGGTAATTTTAGCTTTAGGGAAATTTAGATACTTCAAAAATAAACCAGTTAGATTTTCACTAAAAGGCAAATATAAAACCAAAAATAATTTTATCTTTAAAAGCAAAATGCAAGTATTTTCTCAATATCTTCCCACAACAAGAATTTAAATTTTAATTTAAATTTAAATTACGCAAGAGTCAAAATCATCAGATCAATAAATCAAATCAATCTAGCATTAGCATATTTTCTACCATGCAAAGCCTTACAAAGTTAAATTTAAATCAAATCTTTACAATGCTAAAATAAGCTACAAACATCTTAAAACTAAATACTACAAACTAACTTAAGTTTAAAAGCATATAAAATATAATTTTACAAGTCATCTAAATTTTCTTTCAGGAATCTCCTGAATTTTACAGCAGCCTTTCTTACAGGTCTTTTCTCGGAGCTTTGATTATGACTATCAGGTTGTCTAGTAACTGCTGAAGCAGGGGCAACTTCTTCAGAGGAAGAATCATCAATTGCTGCCCTTTCCTCATTCTGACTCACCCCAGGGTGAGTTATGGATAGCTCCATAGGGAAAAGATTGCAAATTGAGTGGTGTGCCACTTTGCCATTGCTCTGTTTTATTTTGACAGATCTAATTATATTGTCATATCCTACCACTACTTCTACAACCCTTCCTAGCAACCAAAAGGGTCTATGTTTATTTGGTAGTTTTATAAGGACAACATCGCCACACTTTATGCGATTAGTCCAAGAGCTCTGATACAAATTTCTGCTGTATTCTCGGAGACTTAGTAAGTACAGTTCATACCACAATCTCCGAAACTCTTCAAAGGCAATAAGTTGCTGGTCCAGACTCTCAAGGACATCCTTCCTATCTATTTCCCTCCAAGGGTCTTCCTCCAAGTCTCTAAAGACCAAAGAAGAATTGCTATGCATTTTCAAAAAAGAATTGGGGGAAATAACATTCAAATCATTTTCAGAATCTCTGTATGTCAGGAGTCTAGAGTTTATAGCATCTTGTATAGAAGATAAAGTGGTCAGTAATTCAAAATAAGAAAGGGTTTTAGTTTGTACAGTTTTATATAAACAGCTTTTAACAGTACGGATTAGCCTCTCCCAAGCAGCTCCTATGAAAGCTGCATAAAGGGGAATTTTTATATGTTTAATATGTAACTGAGTAAGATGATCACAAAATTCCTGGGAACTTAAAACATCACTAAGGATGTCTCCAGCTTTCACAAAGGCACGTGCATTATCAGAGTATAAATGAGATGGGATAGTATATCTATAACAAAACCTTTGAAAGGCAAGCAAGAAATTTTCAGTAGACATATCTGAAACAAGTTCCATATGTAGGGCTCTGGTGCTTAAGCAAGTGAACAGCAAAATATATATTTTGTGTTCATTACCACTTTCTGTGTCTTTAACCCAAATATGACTTGTAAAATCTACACCCACATGATAAAAAGGCTTAATCAATGTTAGCTGATTTTTAGGTAAGTTGGTCAGTTTGGGGTAATTGTAACTGAGAGCATTGTATTTTTTACATAAAAAGCATGAAGACAAGACAGTTTTAACAGCTTGCCTGGCTTGAGGTATCCAAAAGCCTTTGTTTCTAATGTGGTTAAGTGTAGTCTGAACCCCAAGATGCTGAACTTGAGAATGAGCATTTAATATTATTAAACGTGTAAAAGGGTGTATTTTTGCTAATAAAATAGGGTTGCAAATGTCATAATTAAAATGAAGAGATTTAGAGATCCTACCATGAGAGCGGAGAATATTTCCTTTGTCCAGAAAGAGATCAAGGTGATTAACCAGGGGTGGAACTGGGTCAGATTTATTATTACCTTTCAGAAATTCTATTTCTTTCTCAAAGCATGCAAACTGCATACGCCTAACCCAATAAAGTAAAGCATATTTGGTAGGATCCGCATCTACTACTTTAATAAACCTAAATTTAAAAAGATAAGAAGTTAATCTTATTAATTTATTCAGATCAGAAAATTTTTCAATGTCATACACATCCTTGTCATCAATGGGATTGATAGAACTACAATTAACAGATAATTTGGCTTTGCATTCAAGGGGAATGCTCAACAAGTCATGCACTGGCCAATCAGCAAAATTATTAGATAAAAAAGGGGGTCCATGTTCCCAAAAATGTTTAAGCTCATTGAACTTTTTAAATGTAACACCTTTTGTCAACAAATCTGCAGGGTTACTATTAGTATTAATGTACCTAAAGAAAACAGGTACTTTAAATTCAGAAATTAATTCATTTTTTGCTAGCTCAATATCTTTAAGCCTATTCTTTACCATTTTAGACTTACTCTTAGGGTTATTTGTTAACAACCAGGTTAGAACTACTTGAGCATCTACAACAAAATTCAAAAACTTAAATTTAATATCTTCAAATGAAGACAATATGCTAGGCAAACACTTAAAAGCAAGTACAACAGCCATTAATTCAAGACAAGGAATACTTAGCTCCTTCAAAGGGGCCATTTTTGTCTTTGAAAATATTAAATCAGATAGGCCATCACAACATGCATACATAACAAACCCATAAGATGTTTTGGAACTATAACAGAATATGTGAACACCATATTCATTGTCCTTACTGAGTACCATTCTTTTAAATGGCAACTTATAAGCCTCATTAAGAGAAGCAGCCACTTTTTTCCACTCATCTATAACTTCAGCACTCAAAACAGTATCCCAATCAACTTTAGGATTCAAGCTCCATATGTAGCGCATCAATATTTTACCACTAACAGTAAGAGGTAGAACAAGGCCTACAGGGTCAAAGACTGATGAAATAGCAGACAAAATAGATCTCTTTGTGTTAGCCTTAACATCACAATCAACTTTTGAAACACTCATGGCGTCATTTTCTAAGTTATACTGATAACCTAAAACTTTCTCTTCAGGGCAACCATGGTCAGCTAATCTGCCATCCGCTGCAAATTTAAAATTTAATTCAGGCAAGTTAGAATTCCAACTTCTCAGAAAAAAGGAAGCTTCATCCATCCTCACACACGCTTCTTTATAAACATACTCTAATTCCGCACGATCATTACTGCTATAAAAGAAGTTATCTACATAAAAATTTTCAGTTAAAAGTTTTGAGCACAAATCATTGGGAAACTTAGAGGCATGGAATCTTATAACATAATGCAAAATAAAAGGGCTACTGACAAACTCAAAAACCAAAGATGTGTACCGATAAGTAACAATTTTACCATTTTCTACCCAAAAGAAGCAAAACCTATTCTTATCCTCTTCAGTCAGCAATTTTATAGCTAGAAAAGCTTGCTTGATATCTGCAAGCACAACATATTTGTTGCATCTAAATTTTAAAAGCAATTGCAATAGAGAGGACATTAGGTCAATGCCTGGGTAAGCAGCTTCATTAAGGGAAGGTAAGCTTTTGTGGGTTTTTAATGAGCAATTAAAGACAGGGCGAATTTTCGTAATAACCTGAGCTTCCATTTTAATAACTGG
>SEYY01001383.1:50000-60000 GCA_009176605.1 Armadillidium nasatum | reverse complement strand
CGACTTAAACTTGGGACACTGACAAGCATACCTTCCTTACATGACACACTTATTATACACCCTTCTTGCTTCCACAAACTATTTACAACTTTGAAATGGAGAACAAATAATGCATGCTCGAAGCTAATCCGGGTGGTACTTCAGAATTTTATAGCTGATTTCCCTTCCCTCATCATCGCTTGTGAGTTGGTGATTTTGAATGCGTGGTTGGTGGCCCTTATAAACTGCTTTTTATTTCGTTGCCATGTATAGTCACCTGTTTTCATTAATTTATCCAGCATTCGCGACCTCAGTTCCAATATCTTCTTTGCTGAGCTCCGTTTCATTCCTTAATACCTTACCAAATGTTCTTAACAGAAAGTCAAACTTTGAGACCTCCGAATGGAAATCCTAACTTGCTCCTCTCTTGCCGTGTGAACCCTAATTTCATTCAGTCTTTTTTATGCAGTGTGTGTGCAATCAATGACGTTTTGGTGTATTGTCACTGATATTCAATCTATCGAAATTTCAAGCCAATGGCTTTCGGCTATTTGACCAGTTTGCGATTAAATCAGTGTATCTTATTAAATCATTTCCCAAACTCTAATACCGTTCCCAAAAATTCTTTGATTGCTTAACCTTCAAAATGGAACACATTTTCTCTTAAATTTTTTGAAATCGTAATTCTGTGTGATCTTGATTCACCAGCCTCTGATTACTTTCTCTTGTTCTGAAGATACAAATGGTGAATTCGGCTACCAGTTCTTCATCTATAACAACCCTGAGTAGTTAGTTCAATTTCAAACTCTAATCCTTATTCGCCTTGGAAGTAAGCCCAACATATCTTAAATTTACACAGTTTTGCACATTCTGTTAAATTCTCTCTTCTTATGGGTATTCTTCGATCACTTACTAATCTCTGTATGGTCTTCTTTTTTCTCTTCAAGTCTTCCACCTCCTCCTTAGGAGACGATTTTTGCCTTTTGGTGCTGAAAACTGATCAAGTTATGATCTCATTTCTTTGAATGACCTTTTATAGTGGGTTTGCACTACTTGTGATATTTTTTGAAAGGATTACTCTATTTTGAAAGGGTTACTAATTTCCTGCTCTTTTGAAGAAGGAATGGGTTCTGAGTCAAAATCATAATTGCTGTTTTCCTCATTAAGGGTGTTGAAAGTTCTTGCATGATCTCTCATCAAATATATGTGAAAATTTTGTTAATTTAATTTAATTTTGTTAATTAATTTAATTTTGTTAATTTGTTAATTTGTTAATTTGTTAATTTTGTTAATTTCAGAATGTCATTAACTTTTAATTTCATTAACTCTAATTTTCATCTAATCTTTTCTCTTTACAATATCGCTATTACTACGAACACTATTCTACTAAACATTATTCCTATTTAACATTCCAGTCACATTATTTCTATTTAAAAGAAGAAATTTTTTCCACAATGTCCTATTTTTCCTTCATTTATCTTATTGATTGCAGTTTGAATAGCTATGAATATTCCTTCTTGCGCTCTATTGACAAAGTTTGGAATTTATTTCCTTCTTCTGCCTTCTACTCTAGTTTTGACTGATACACCTTAAATTTTTGCAAATCTTGGAATGTGGTTTTGCTTCTCGCTTTACTCGGGTGTTTTCACATATGTCTCATTTTCCAAATGATGTCTATATAATATTATATATATATATATATATATATATATATATATATATATATATATATATATATATATATATATATATATATATATATATATATATATATATATATATATATATATATATATATATATATATATATATATATATATATATATATATATATATATATATATATATATATATATATATATATATAATATATATATATATATATATATATATATATATATATATATATATATATATATATATATATATATATATATATATATATATATATATAATTGAAGTTTATTTTTGTAATACAAAATTTATTTTTATTAAAGACAAAGGATTCTTAGTAATTGTTTCAGTTATTTTGATAAAATAAAGAAGTAATGAGTTTAAGCTAAATTATTTCCAACTTTGAATTTTTCAGTCATAAAAAGCGTTTAAATTTTTGAACCCGAAAATTCTCTCCGAAAAATACAAATTTATATTTAGTGAAGACATTTCCCTCTTTCCAAATTTCCAAAAAGGATGTCAATTTAAAAGCTTAAATTTCCTTTCCCACCCCCCTTCCCCACTTTCAAAAAAATTTTTTTTGAAGAAAATTCCTTTATTTATGATTTTCTTCTTTATTATTATTATTATTATTATTATTATTATTATTATTATTTCAGAAATCTTCATAACATCAAATATTTTGAAATGGAAATTTAGTCATTTGGTTATGGATATAATTTAAACAAATTGAAATAAATACGTAACTCTATTATTTATTTAAGCATTTTTTTATCACATTTAATTGTTTTTATGATGGAAGGGACGAAAAGTTTGAATATATATATATATATACTATATATATATATATATATATATATATATATATATATATATATATATATATATATATATATATATATATATATATATATATATATATATATATTATATATATATATATATATATATATATATATGTTGATACCGATGATTCCAACTGCAAGTCCAAAATTTCAAACTTTTTCGTCTCTTAAACATAAATACATTTAAACGTGATAAAAAAAAAAAACTTAATAGTAAAGTCACGTTTTCGTTTCAAATTATTTACGTTATATCCAGCACAAAATTTCGGTCACGAAATATTTTTAACTACTATACTTTTAGGAATTTTTATTTTTTTATTTTTTTATTTTTTTTTTTATGAAAATTGAGAAATTATCGTCAATTTCAAGAAAAAGTTTCGAATTTTTTTTTTATTTTTATTAAGCGAATTTAAGTTTAAATTGTCATCCTTTTAAAAAAAGAAGAAAATGTCTTCACTAAATTGTAAATTGGTATTTTTCGGAGCGTATTTTCAGGTTAAAAAAATTGAAACAATTTTCATGATTGAAGAATTCAAAGTTGAAAATAATACGAGTTAAGCTAATTGCTTTTTTTTTTATTTTAAGAGTAAAATATTATTTCAAATTTCAAATTTTCACTCAACTCAATTTTCAATGATCAATTACTCATAATATTGGAACGACTCAGAAAATTGTGAATACCAATAAAATCTCATTCACATTACAATAATAATTTCAAATTTCAAATTTCATATTTTAGCTTTCACACTTATTTTGATCTCAAAGTAATATATTTTTTAAAAATATTCATAAATTTTGAAAGGCTTATAGCATTGAAAAGAAAAGAGATAGAGGAAAACTGGGCCTATGTAACTTCTAGTTCTTTCTAAGATCTTTATTTTGCAATTGGTTTTGTAAAATTCGGATGAATATTCAAGAAAGTTAGGCTCAGATTTCAAAAGTAATTCTCTACTAACACCATCTCTCCAATTATATTTTCTGAAATAAAGAAAAATATGAAAATTATCCTAAAATATTATAATTTAATAATAAAAAACTAAATTACATTCTGTAACTCTAATGAAAACTTAAAAAATATAAATAAATATATTATAATTAAAAAATCTACGGAGGTTCTCGTCCAACTCTGTAAGAAAAGTGACGTGGCTAAACTATTAACAAAATAATTGAAATACTTAAAAAGAATCTTTTGTCTTTATCATATATAATATATATATATATATATATATATATATATATATATATATATATATATATATATATATATATATATATATATATATATATATATATATATATATATATATATATAATATATATATATATATATATATATATATATATATATATATATATATATATATATATATATATATATATATATATATATATATATATATATATATATATATATATATATATATATATATATATATATATATATATATATATATATATAAAAAGTTTTTTAAAGTTTTTATCTTATTTTAAAGAGACATTTTCCACTCACTTTAAAAGCACCTCCTAACTTTCCTATCCTCTTCGATGGCTCTCCCGTCTCACCTGTAAATAGCATTAACATTCTTGGTCTGAATAAACAATAAACTGTCTTGAAACCACATATTACAATGGTTGCTAAAGCGGCCTCTAAGAAGCTGGGATCCTGTTCAGATTGGGAGAATTTTTTTCTTCTGAGCAGTTACTCCAAATATAAAGGTCTTATTCGTCCTTGTATGGAGTACTGTTCTCACATTTGGGGGGGCTCCCTCTCCTCCTCTCTTCTGGATAGGGTTGAGTCAAAAGCTAAGAGATTAAAAACTGTCCCTACTTTCAAACTCTCTTGACCCTCTATCTCTGCGACGTGACTTGGCGCCTATCTCTTTTCTACAGTACTACAATGGCAGGTGCTCGAGGGAATTGGCCTCTCGCATTCTCCACCGTTGCGTCGTCCTCGTTGCACAAGGGGTGCCCTGCTTTCGCACCAATTTTGTGTGGACGTAGGAAATCCCAGGCTAGCCCGTTTGGTACCTCCTTCTTTCCAGCCACCTCTATTCTGTGGAATTCTCTACCATCATCTATTTTCCTCCTGTATTTAATCTTCCACTCTTCAAGCTTCCGTCTGCGCCCACCTGAGGCTGTGCGTTTGTGTTTGTGTTTAAATGAGCTTTTTCCATGTGTGTGTGCCCCCTCCTTGAAAAGGGCTCTGCCCGTGAGTGGTGGGTTCTGTAAAAAAAAAAAAAAAAATATATATATATATATATATATATATATATATATATAATAATATTATAATATATAAATATATATATAGTGGTGAGTCTCTCGGTTCTTTAAGGGTCTGGTTTCTGTAGGTCGCCCTATTATGATATGGTGAGGAGACATTAAAGGAGGCTGGAAGTTCTTCGGGTCTCTCCTCGGAGTTCGAACGTTTGCTTTTAGGCTCGTTGTGGCCACCACTCCTATTCGTACTTGGCCCGTGTCATTTTCGGTCAGCTTGCTGTGATCCCGGAGTCGCATACGAAGTGTCAAACCACAGACCTCTTTATCTGACTTGCCGTGGTCACCAAGTCGTGTAGCCTAAGACAAGGAGAGTGTCAGGCTGCTGACTCTCGCACAGCTCTTCGAGCCTGAGGATCTATCTCGGAGAGATCGTGAGCGAGAGACAACGAGATTGACGAGCTGCCCAGGCTTCTCGACTTTGGGGAAGAGGGTATTATCTCAAAGCTGGGTAGCAAATACCCAATCTTGTCAGCTGTAGAAGCTGAGGGAACTTCTGCTTTGGACAAGGAAACAGATGTTTCTCTTCAGTAGGAGAAGTCCGAGTCTTCTTCAGCTTCGGCCAATGAAACAGCTGCATCTACTCTTCAGTAGGAGAGTCAGCATTTTCTTTCAGCTTCAGCCCGCCAAACAGCTACTTCTCTTCAGAAGGAGAGACAGTGGTTTCTTCCGGAGGTTGGCAGGCGTCTTCGGCAGGAGGTTCAGTAGAATCTTCCTTGGCAGCTCGGCTGAAAGAATAGTGACAATTTCTTATGTTACCAAATGTATCTCTAGTTTTGTCTAATTGTCAAAGGAGAAAGGATTGAATAAATCTCAGAAAAGTTTCTAGTTTTCATTCACAGAGCTAATTAGTTAATTTATGCATAATTTTAGAACAACCCGATTCTTAAAACGTTTCAGCAAAATAATAGAATTAATATATAAAAAAAATAGTTATATTTAACATAGGAACATTATTTCACGTATATTATTCTATAAAACAAATTAAAATAAATAGAAACTTTTTATATATACTGAGACATTATAATATAATATAAAATAATTGTCAAATTCATTTTTTTATATAATATCTAAAATAGTTACCGATAAATATTTTGAAATAACATAATAAAAAGCCGGGGAAAATGAATTAAGGAAATTCGGCCTTTTTCAACTTGATTTTATCACAAGTTTCTCAGATACTTTTACAAGTTTTATATTTATTCTGATAAATCTTAAATTTTTACTCTTTTTATAATCACTATTTTTACAAAACACTTTCTTTATGTTTAATTATATCTAAAAATTGCAGGATTTCATAAAACACCCGATAAACAAGTTACCGACTAAACTCACTGTAATCCACTGAACATTTCTCACGAAAATTGGGTAACTCTGAATGACTTTCACAATTCGTAGATATATATATATATATATTATATATAATATAATATATATATATATATATTAATAATATATATATATATATATATATATATATATATATATATATATATATATATATATATTATATATATAGATAGATAGATAGATAGATAGATAGAAGTAGATAGATAGATAGATTGATAGATAGATAGATACCATATACAAAAAAAAAAAAGATTTTTTTAAATCGGATTTTTTTTCCCAAACTGAACCAAATAATTTTATTTTTGGGGTTTGGAAAAATTTTTATATTTAATATTTGCATTTCTTTCATCATCACTTGGGGTTTTAATATTCAAATTTTTTTTTTTTTTTTTTTTTTTTTTGTGGTCACATGCTCGTATCAAAAGCATATTAAATAAGGTATTAATTTCCGATAAAGGTTTACTGCTACTCTTAATATGTAGATTTCCTTTTGGGGTGAAGTTAACTTTTCTCTTCTGTATATTTGGAATACTGATTTTATATTTGCCAACATTTCTCTCTCTCTCTCTCTCTCTCTCTCTCTCTCTCTCTCTCTCTCTCTCTCTCTCTCTCTCTCTCTCTCTCTCTCTCTCTCACCTCGTTTTCAAGTCTGCTGATACTTGAAAACTTTCTCCTATTTCATTGAGACCGAACATCGTTTCCGAATTTAAAATTCACATATTAATAAAGAGATATAGACTATCAGAAATTAATACCCCTTTTCCTGCCTAATTCTCTATGTGGTAAGAGTGAGTTAATGTTAAGATATATGTTACAAGAAATAGCAAACAATATTTAAAGAAATACTTTAAATTTATCAACAAATAAAATCATCTTTCTTTGTGCTATGAAATTGATAATTAGGAATGTAGGTTAATGTTTTGTATATTGTCATTTTGAATCATCTAACATGATGATATAAACTATCCTGCGAATTTATATTTGTATATATATATATATATATATATATATATATATATATATATATATATATATATATATATATATATATATATATATATATATATATATATATATATATATATATATTATAATTTTTTTTTTTTTTTTGCTTTTTAAGATTTTTTTAGTTTGTCTCCTTTATAAGGATAAAAATTATTAATTATAATAAAAATTAAGTTTTGATACTGACATAAATTACCCTCCCCCCTCATTGAATCATTCTTATAAAGGCAAATTATTTTATAGAAATAGCAAAGAACTTTTATTCGGATACATGTTAATCCTTATTAATTAATTTGAAAACATTTACAATTATGCATGAAAATACACTTAAATAAAAATGAGTTTTGGGTGGTATTTCATTTGCAAGAATATTTTTTTTTTAAAATATATATATATATATATATATATATATATATATATTATATATATATATATATATATATATAATATATATATATATATATATATATATATATATATATATTATATATAAATAACCCTGTGAGTATTTCCTAAGGAAGTTTTCTTTTTAAAGGAAAAATATTTTTGAGAATTAATATCACAACAAAATAAAAACTGCGAATCAGAAAAACGGTACTAATCAAATTATAATTGAATTTTCATCGATTTATCACAAGACCAAATTCGTATATATATATATATATATATATATATATATATATATATATATATATATATATATATATATATATATATATATATATATATATATATATATATATATATATATATATATATATATAGTGTCCCAGATGTCGCGCACCATACAGGTTTTAGGAAAAATATATTGATGCATTATGGCTAAAAAACTAAGCGTAGAAGAAAGAATTCAACTTTTTTTTCATGTTTGGTAGACAAGGGTCTAAACAACTCTCAGTAGCTGACGAATTCAACCGCAGCCACCCTGAAAGACAGCCATTGAGCCATACCACTGTCTTCCATTTAATCAAACTCTTCCACGAAACTGGCTCAGTTGCTATAACTGTCCAAGATGTGGTCCACCAATGAGTGCAATTGATGAAGAAACATCCACTATGATTTTGGCGAATGTTGTGAAAACTCCTGTAATGATAAGGTCATTGCTGAAACCTATTTAGAATTACTGTAAACTTTCTTGTCTTGAGGATGTTCCCATACTCGACGACAGAACTTTTTTCAGCAGGAAGGAACTCCAGCACATTTTGCAACATGTGTGCGTGACCACTTGGACCAGACCTTTTTTGACAAATGGATTGGACTGAGAGGTCTCTTGGAGTGGTCACCCAGATCCCCTGATCGGGAAGGCCACTCCACGGGCCCTGACTATTTCCTTTGGGATCATCTTAAATCTTTTGTGTACAAAAACCGTTCACGCACCCTTGATGATTTAAGGGTGGTAATAATAACTACCTGCCAAATGATCACCCTTGAAACCCTCAGGAATATGAAAGAGTTTCTTGAAGATATTAGATGCGTGTTTTAATGCAGAGTGTACTCACTTTGAGCATGTGCTAGGATTAAATAAAACATTATCTATTAATATAAATTTTCTTTTCCAAAACCTGTATATATATATATATATATATATATATATATATATATATATATATATATATATATATATATATATATATATATATATATATATATATATATATATATATATATATATATATATTATATATATATATATATATATATATATATATATATATATATATATATATATATATATATATATATATATATATATATATATATATATATATATATATATATATATTTTAAAAATATTTATCTTGTTTTAATTAATTTATTTTATTTATTTATTTATATATTTATCAATTTGTTTACTTATGTATCACTGTTTTTGAAATTATTTTTAATTACTTTACATTTAATGAGCAATAATATTTTTCTAAATTTAAATTTAAATAATAACAATAATAATAATAATAATAATAATAATAATAATAATAATAATAATAATAATAAATTAAATTGAATCCTTGAAGATTGTAAACTACCAGCCGCCTTTTAGGTAAGTGGGAAATATCCTGAGTAGAAACACAATACCTAATAATAATAATAATAATAATAATAATAATAATAATAATAATAATAATAATAATAATAGTGATCATGATGTCCGAAGTTTACGGACGAAACCAGTCAGCAATTGGAAGAACAATGAAATATTTTAAAATAAAGCTGAAGAACTAATAATAATAATAATAATAATAATAATAATAATAATAATAATAATAATAATAATAATAATAATATTGTGGTTAGAGTCACAATAGGTGACGTCACACACACAGATAAAATTTATGCTTAGTAATTGCAAAGAAAGAATTCCAATGAAGAGACAAGTCATTGTTTTGAGTAGAAGAAATAATGTTTTGAAAAAGAAAAGATAAATTTACGTTTTTGAGCTTAACATTAAATAATTAAACATTTATTTATTTATTTTGCTTCCCTCAAAAATTAATATATTATGAAAATATTTATGAAAGATAGATGCAAATTTTAAAACTTAGCCAAAAAAAAATTATAATAATTAAATTTTAAAACGAGTTTGGATTTTTACTGTGAAAATTTTGTTTTCTTCATTTTTTTCTCCTTAATTGCACAATGGTTTTCACAGCCTCGTTCAGAAAGAGAAGATTTTTGTTCCTCATCGCTTTTAGCTGTGCAATTATCTCATTGATTTTGATTATGTGGAAAATATTAAATTCAGAAAGGATGTTCAAGTGTTTTTACGAGAGCAAAAGAGACTCTTCTAAAGAAATATAAACAGGGAAATTTTTCTTAGTGTACCAAAATCTGCTTCAATTTCTTTTCTACGTTTGCGATCTTGTTTTAAA
>SEYY01001383.1:32500-42500 GCA_009176605.1 Armadillidium nasatum | reverse complement strand
ATCCCTTCTACCTACATCACATACCGCTCTTATCCTCTTCATTTCAAAAACCTCAACCTTTTTTCAATTCTTCGCATTCAACCTCCGTACCTCACTTCCATACATAACCGCCGGTAGACAGCATCCATCAAACATTTTCACTTTCACCTTCACCTTTTTCAACCTTCCTCTACTCCAAATACCCCTCAAGCATTCCAACACCTTCTCCCTCCTCTTATTCCAAACTCTACTTCATCATCCTCACTACCACCCTCCCACAAAACAAATTCATACGCAGATATTTAAACCCACTCCTATCTCTCTCTCCTCACTTTAATTTACAATTCAACTCCCACACCTTCATCCCTTTCCCCTCCCTCTCCATTTTTCATCCATACACTTTACTCATTCCCGCACTCACCTTTAAGCCCAACTCGTCACAACCCTTTACAAACTCACCCACCAATACTTTCAAATCCTCTTTTATGTCTTCGCCAAAATTACATGATCATCCGCAAATAATAGCAAATTCGCAACCCACATATCGTCTTCTCCTTCATTCTCACCTCTCTACCTTCCCTTTCCTTCAATCTCACCACTTTACTAATAAATAAATTAAACATCCCCGAAGATATTACAGAGCCTTGTCTCAATCTTTATGCACCTAAAAAAAAAAACTCGGTTTCCTTTCTATTTACATTTACACACGCTCTAATAGTCGTATAAAATGCTCTAATACCCTCCAGTACCATTTTCTCAATTTCATACTCACATAAAACCTCCCACTCTATAGTAAGATTTTTAATTTCAATAAAACACATTAACGCATCTTTCCCTTAGCTCTACTTTTCTCCTCTCTCTCTCTCTCTCTCTCTCTCTCTCTCTCTCTCTCTCTCTATATATATATATATATATATATATATATATATATATATATAATGTAAAGGAAATTATCTGGATTGGTTCCAAAGATTTTTTCCTATAGTAATTATTTTTTCAATTTATAAATAAAATAAAACACAAGTTCTTTTTTATTTATTTATTTATTTATTTATTTTTTTTTTTTTGGCTTAATTTCATTTTCGGAAATAGTTAATTAAATCGAAAATAATTTTTTATTTAATTTGTAATTTAAATGCTTTAGATGCTTTAATTAACTATGTCACTTTTTTTAAATGGAATTTCGATGGTAGTATTTTGGAACTTGAGCAATTAAAATTTTTTTTTTATTATTTACAAAAACTTGACATTTGTTGGTTTATCACTTGACCCAAGTCTCGAGTCAGAACAAACTTTGAAGGACAGGTATATATATAATATATATATATATATATATATATATATATATATATATATATATATATATATATATATATATATATATATATATATATATATATATATATATATATATATATATATATATATATATATATATATATATATATATATATATATATATATATATATATATATATATATATATATATATATATATATATATATATATATATATATATATATATATATATATATATATATATATATATATATATATATATATATATATATATATATATATGATGCTTTTATCATTCTAATTCGCGAACCATAGAAACGATTCTTTTATTATATTTTTATTGTATATTTTATTTATATTTTAAATGTAAAAATACATTTAAAATATGAATAGATTTTATACATGAGAATTTTTTTCTATTTTTGTAATTTGTATTTTATATTTGGTTTTAATTTTTTATAATGTTGAAATTATTGAATTTTAATATTAGTCATATTGTAGAATTTGAATGAAATATATCTATTAAATTTCTTAAAAGAGAGTCATATCGTGGACTCTGAAGCAAATACAACTATTAATCTCTGAAGGATAGTTTAATTGTAAACCCTAAACAACAGTTATAAAGGTATTAAAAGAACCCTACGGATCAGAAGGAAGGAAATATTGGGGATGAGAACGTATATTATATGATTGCAGGAACAAGTTTTAAAAAGTTAATCTTCAGGGCAACCATCGACTGAGTTCGGCAATTGCAGATGAAAGAGATCATTCCTATGGACGATCTGTTAGTTCATCTAAACTCAATCTCCCTCTGTTCTTATAAACAGTTTTATAACATATATATATATATATATATATATATATATATATATATATATATATATATATATATATATATATATATATATATATATATATATATATATATATATATATATATATATATATATATATATATATATATATATATATATATATATATATATATATATATATATATATATATATATATATATATATATATATATATATATATATATATATATATATATATATATATATATATATATATATATATGTATATATATTATATCCAATTTTACATTGATTTTCGTTTCTTGTATATAATATTTTGAACGAAAATAAGCATCACAGAGAAAATAATTGCCCACAAAGTTACGGTTTAGATTTGATGATCTTGTATGTGAGAAGGAAATATACAGTACAAGATTTAGAAAAAGCTACAGACTAACAGCAAAGGGCTCTGCCCGTGAGTGGTGGCGTTTCTGTAAAAATAAAAAATAAAATAAAATAAATAAATAAATAAATAATTAAATATATGCACTATATTAGTAATGAAATCGAATAGCAGTTTTGCTTGCCGTAAATAAAAACATGGGCGACTAACCCAAAATTCAAATAAACGAAGTAGACAAGAAACGCAACTATGATGATGGAAGTGACGTCATCCAAGTCATCCTCCACAAAAATAAGTTGCTAGATTTAAATCAATTGACCAATCATGGACTGAAGTTGTTTAAAAATCACGTCTATGTCTGCTGTTAGGCAGAATTTTATAACAATAGAGTATAGTGACTAATAGTTTATTCTTTATTCCTTGGAATGATAAAAATGGGACTTCTCCAAATATTTTGCTAAAAATTAACATCATAGGAATTTTATTTGATATTTTCATATCCTCTCCTCGAATAGGGCAATGCCCGTGAGATGTGAACTTTATTAAAAAAAAAAAAAAAAAAAAAAAAAAAAAAAAAAAAAAAAAAAAAAAAAAAAAGACAATACTAATATTTTTTCACTTTATTAATTTGTGTGTGATTATTACACTACGAAAACATAAACATTATTACATTATATCGAAGCAAATACTATAAAAATTGCTTCTTTGAGATGCATCGAGTTTCTCGTGTGCCATAATACACGTTTTTGTCCCATTTCTTGAAAACGGTTTAAATTTTTAAAAAACTTTCTTTTGGACAATGCATTTAATCTCCTATACTTCCAAATTCTTTTATTTATTAGTAAAAAAATAGAAATAAATGTTAATTCGTACCTGGTTTGGTTTTCCAATATCCTAAAATACTTGGGGTGAGGCGCTGGCAACAATCTGCACCTCCTCTACGGTATCTTAATAAAATAAAGTGGAAAACGGGAAATTTCTAGCTAATTAGTACATATTTGCTTGTAAAAGGAGCCTATTTCGCTCTCTTGATCCGATACATTAATAATACTAGCTAATTTTTCCAATAAATCCGTTTCTCAAAAAGGAACAATTTTTTTTTTTTAATTCCTAAAATGTCGCAAGAACTCCCCAGTACGGGCAAAGATAATTTTAGGATGGGCGCAGCCAGTCCTGGTCCCTTTCCCTGACTTATCTTCTCCTTTTTTTTGTATAATTTGCCACCATCTGTCTACAAACCCGCTAAATAGAAATGATGCTGGTTGTAAATATGGAGGATGGTATTAAAGACGATAGTAGGTAAGAACACGCTGGTTAATGTTTTTTTTAAAATATTTTTTACGGGAGAGGACTTTTTGACTGGGAAAGAACACACGGGCTAATGTTCTCTTACATAAAAGGACTCTTTTTGGAGCAAAGGATACATTGTTCTACTTTCATTAATGAACAGATTCGAGAAATAAAGCCTGATGTTGTATCCTACATAGGAACCTCTCTCAAAGGAAGGACAAATGCACCTGCAGATTGTTAAGCACATGACAAATGCTGAATAAATAAATAAATACAAAAAGTTTTTGCTGAAATAAATAAATAAATTTATTTATCAGTGAGCTTGAGGAACAAATCAGAGCGACAATATTTATTTTAAAAAAATATATTTTAGCAGACGTCGAAAATTTTCATGGAAAAGGATAAAATAGGAATTTATTTTTTTATGTTCTCTTGTTGAGAACATCATTGCCCTGAGTAGTAAATGTTTTTCTGTAAATATTATCAAAATAAAAATCTAAAAAATAATGAAAGGCAGTTCTATAAAAAGTCTGAATAACCGAACTTTTTGAGTATCCATGACTTAGGTGTGGTTTAAAACAATATCAGTTTCTGATTGGTCAATTGATTTAAACCTGGCAACTTTCTTCCGTGAAATAGAAACAGGATGACGTCACTATGGCGTTTCATCTTTGAATTTGGGAAATAAGTACCTGCGTCATAATTTATGGCAGGTAAAACTGCTGTTCAATTTCATTACTTAAAATTATACTATGACAGAATTAAGAAAGGAATATATATATATATATATATATATATATATATATATATATATATATATATATATATATATATATATATATATATATATATATATATATATATATATATATATATATATATATATATATATATATATATATATATATATATATATATATATATATATATATATATATATATATATATATATATATATATATATATATATATATATATATATATATATATATATATATATATATATTATATAATAAAATAAATTCTGTACTAAAGTTGCCTGGATTCATCGAACTTTCTGCAGAATTCTGACGAAAAATTTTATTCTACTTTGTAAAACGTCTCTGATCCTTTTCTTCCTCTTCTCTTGAGAGAGAGAGAGAGAGAGAGA
Organism: Armadillidium nasatum; assembly: GCA_009176605.1. Taxonomy (NCBI): domain Eukaryota; kingdom Metazoa; phylum Arthropoda; class Malacostraca; order Isopoda; family Armadillidiidae; genus Armadillidium; species Armadillidium nasatum. The sequence goes on along the minus strand of SEYY01001383.1, from coordinate 37,583 downwards.
GAGAGAGAGAGAGAGAGAGAGAGAGAGAGAGAGAGAGAGAGAGAGAGAGAGAGAGAGAGAGAGAGAGAGAGAGCGCTTGAAAAATAGAAGTAGAATTGACACAATATTTTATTCGTAAAAAGGAGATCGTGACATATAAACAAGAATAGTTTAAGGTATTGACAGTAACACACATACACACACATATATATATATATATACATATATATATATATATATATATATATATATATATATATATATATATATATATATATATATATATATATATATATATATATATATATATATATATATATATATATTATATATATGTTAATGTGTTATTGTTATTGTTTTTCTGTGTTAATGATGTATTGTTTTACTCTTTGCAGCTATCTTGAAAATGATCTTAGTAATAGATCGAAACGTTGATTATGTTTAAATTAATATCAAGTACATTCAATGATTATCATTTTGATTACATGCTGTATTTAATGTCAATATAATTTTATTATTATTATGCTATATTCATTCTCAGCATTCATTATATATAATTATATATATATATATATATATATAATATATATATTATATATATATATATATATATATATATATATATATATATATATATATATATATATATATATACATATATATATATATATATATATATATATATATATATATATATATATATTATATATATATTATATATATATATATATATATATATATTATATATATATATATATATATATATATATATATATATATATATATATATATATATATATATATATATATATATATATATATATATTACCCTACTTTCAGTCGTTTTAACTCATTTAGTAAGTATTTTTAGATAATTTTCTGCCTTCTTTATAACTACTTCCAGGAATTTTTCCTCTTTCCCCGCACACACTTCTACTCCAACTCTTTTTATCCTTATTTTACATTTGCCATTAGTGGCGGATCAAATATGAAAAGGTCACCAATGTCACTTCTGAAGGTTAAATACTCAGATCAGTCAGAGATTATATGACGCATTGTGTATTTTTATCTTTGAACTCAAATTTGCATAAAAGATAGATCTTCATCCAAAAGTTTGGAAGAGTTTGCATAGGTAAAGTAACTATGAGGAATAAAATATCTTGTTCTCTGATTGAAAAATGGGAGATGATTCGAAATATGATGATAAATGGGAAGCCGAGCTAACAACCTTTAATAGAGAGAGAGAGAGAGAGAGAGAGAGAGAGAGAGAGAGAGAGAGAGAGAGAGAGAGAGAGAGAGAGAGAGAGAGAGAGAGAGAGTCGGTTAAGAAGGTTACTCTGAAAAGAAATGATATAGAGTTGTATGAAAAACTTTTAACCATTGGACATGATGATACTGCAAATGCTAGTAGCCATTAATAGGTTTTTTTCCGTAAATTTTTCTTAATCAAAAAGATATTTGTTTGACGCAAAGCTCTCGTCATGGTCATAGCTTCTAAGCCATATTTCTGTCTCAAATAGTAGAGCCATAGGTTTGTGTGATAAAGGTCCATACTTCGATTCTTCATGCATGTTCAATGAAGCAATTGCGTAGATTTGCAACCAACTTTATTTAATTTTTATTTACTTCCTGACTAAGGCAATAATTGAGGTATCAGAGATAAAGTTTGTTCCATTTATTGAAGGTGAGTTTCCGAGTATATGATAAAACTTTCAAATTTGTATACCACATTCAAAGAGAAAATTTGAATATGATGTTCCATTCCTACATGATGTCTGCTAACTTTTAAATACATAATAAAAATACAAAGAAAATTTTTATTCATTACGCAAATAAAAAGAAGAAAAAAAAATTTTTTTTTTTAATTCAATTTGAAAATTTTCGTGATAGTACAGGAAAGAAATTAATCCTTTAAATTGGAAAAAAAATTTATCAAATATTTGATAAGATTAATATACATTTACGTTTGTAACTCTTTTAGAGATAATTTAAATCAATCAGATTCTTTGATATTTTCCTTCTAAGAGTTATTACATAAGAGGACAAATATACGTTAAATACTTACGACCTACGTAGAAAGTGTCCAGGAAATTAAAAACTATCCTAACCTAAACTAACATAACCTAGTCAAACTTAACCTAACCTAAGCTAACATAACCTAACCAAACTTAACCTAAACTAAACTAACATAACCTAACCTAGCCTAACCTAACCTAAACTAACCTAACCTAACCTAACCTAACCTAACCACCTAACCTATCCTAACCTAACATTTAAATTACCATATTAATATATTTAAGTGTATTAAAAACAAACGAAATAATACTTTAAGCATATCGGATACTTAAATGCTCATAATTTCTACTTATAAACATTAACAAGTTTAAAATATTATAGTAGGTCCTATACTACTAAGCACAATAATAATACTATGGTACTTGTCTAGTCTTCTGAAAAGAACTATTAAGGAGATACACATTGGTTCACATTGTGCCCGAAAATTTAATTGATAAACTAACTTTAAAATTTATTTAATAGCAAGTAAAATATTAATATGATACATATAATAAACAAGCAGAAAAATAATAATGCTAATAATAATACAAAAAAATAGCAAACCTAGCCTTAATAAAAATGATAATAATATTACTAATACTAATAATAAAAGTTAAAGTCATGATAAGAATTTTCAAAAATATTGGTAATAATAATAATGATACTACTACTAATAATAATAATGGTAATAATAAAATAATAAAAAAAATAATAGTAATAATAAAAGTTATAGTATTGATTCCAAAACTAAAATCAATAATAGTAATAAAATTAAAGAGATTTCTAAAAAATGCTCTAATAATAATAATAATAATAATAATAATAATAATAATAATAATAATTATAAAAATAATAATATCATCTGCAATAGTAATGATAGTAAATATAATATAATAATACTGTTAAAGTTATGATAACATCATTTATTTATCATTATAATTTAACTTTTATTATTTTAATATCCACAATCTTATAGCAATAATGCTAATACAAATATAAATACTATTACTATTAATAATAATACCAATGACAATAATGATGATAATAATAATAAAAATAATTATAATAATACTAATTAATAATAATAATAATAAATAATAATAATAATAATAATAATAATAATAATAATAATAATAATAATAATAATAATAATAATAATAATAATAATAATAAAATAATAATAATAATAATAATAATAATAATAATAATAATAATAATAATAATAGGAAGACGCTGGAATGTACGACTTTATTTCTCATATTAACTGTTATAATAAAACTTAATCTTATTCCATTAAATCTCTCTCTCTCTCTCTCTCTCTCTCTCTCTCTCTCTCTCTCTCTCTCTCTCTCTCTCTCTCTCTCTCTCTCTCTCTCTAAACTACCTCAGCAAGAGTTGCTTCTTTTAACTATCACTCCAGCCAAACACTTAAGACGACATATTTTTCAAAAACTTTTTGTCATTTGTGTGGCATAATTTTCTCCTTCGGGTCATTGAGTTATAATAATTGTAACTTCAGAAGTGTAACAATATTTACCCAAATTTCAATCACTCTCATAAATATGTTTTACGTAATGCATAATTCCTGAAGCATTTAAACATGATTTTGATTTTCTTTAAAACTTTTCTCTCTCTCTCTCTCTCTCACGCACATACACACGCATACACAAAAAAACATCAACTTCTTCACCTCACGCTTCATTTGTTCTGTTTTAATATATTTAATTCGTTTGCAGGACAAATTTACACATCACCCGTCCAATTTATCTTCCCAATTTACAAATTGGTACATACGAAAGAAAATACACACACACACATACACCTATATATATATATATATTATATATATATATATATATATATATATATATATATATATATATATATATATATATATATATATATATATATATATATATATATATATATATATATATATATATATATATATATATATATATATATATATATATATATATATATATATATATATATATATATATATATATATATATATATATATATATATATATATATATATATATATATATATATATATATATATATATATATATATATATATATATAATATATATATATATAATTGTTTTATTTTTTTTATCCGTTTTTATTTGCTTTAAAATTTAATTATATTCACATTTTTCTCAAAGATAAATAAATTATTAAATATTTAATAATTAAATAAATGAAAACAAATAAATAAATAAATAAATTTTTTTTTTTTTTTTTTTTTTTTTTTTTTTTTTTTTTTTTTATTTTATAATAAAATAAAATAAAACAAATAAAATTAAATAAAATTAATAAAAAAATATAAAAAAATAAAAAAAAAAAAAAAAAAATATATATAAATATATATATATATATATATATATATATATATATATATATATATATATATATATATATATATATATATATATATATATATATATATATATATATATATATATATATATATATATATATATATATAAAACTTTAATAGTAAGCGATTCAAAAGCCTTACGTGCTAAAAGAAATATATTAAAAAATATATTTGTGTTTACCACAAAAAAAAAAAAAAAAAAAAAAAAAAAAAAAAAAACCTATTACAAAAAACTTCCTAAAAAAAAAATAGTAGAAGGAAAAAGGAGTCTACATGTAAACTTGTTGTCTATACACTTTTTAGACTATTTGGATTACACACTTCCTCCTCCCCTCTCCCTCACTCCACCTACTTGATTCAATTTTTTTGTTCTTTATGATAAAAAAAAAAATCTAGACAAAAAAAATTCTGTTTTATTAACAATAAAAGCAAATAATAATTCAGTTTAATTACTTAAATTTGCTGAAGGGAAGTTCATAAAAATAAAACCTTTGTTTGATGTTCATTGTTCATTATTTCACGTACCATTAATTACATTAGGAAGAATGTTATCAACATTAGTCATTAATTTAAAAATGATATTTACTTAGGACGAGATAGAGGTAGATACTGTGTGTCAGAGAGAGAGAGAGAGAGAGAGAGAGAGAGAGAGAGAGAGAGAGA
>SEYY01001383.1:22500-25000 GCA_009176605.1 Armadillidium nasatum | reverse complement strand
ATATTAATATTATTAATAAAATAAAATGACAAAATAATTCTTATTTATTAATGATATTAATTCGATCTAAATATTATTATTTATTTTGATTTATGCAAATATGAGCTCCTCTTTTATGGCTATTTTTTTCATCTTTCTTTTTTTCTTCTTCTTCTTCTTCTTCTTCTTCTTCTTCTTCTTCTTCTTCTTATTATTATTATTATATTATTATTATTATTATTATTATTATTATTATTAATTAATAATAAAACCGTTTTATTATTATTATCATTATTATTATTATTGCTATTCCTATTTCTCTGTAATCTGTCTGTATAATAATAACAATGATAATAATAATAAAAATAATAATTATTATTATTATTATTATTTTTATTTTATAAATTTAATATTATTATTATTATTATTATTATTATTATTATTATTATTATTATTATTATTATTATTATTATTATATTATCATTAATCAAGGATTACAATTCCTTACTATTTTCATTTGTAAACGTATCAATATTTCTTTTACACAAAAACTCGAAATTCTTTTCCCAAAAAGTGCAAAAAAAATTTCTAACATTATGGCCTGAATCACATCAAATATGCTTAAAACCTGTAAAAATTTCTTAACAAAAAACTTCTTAAAAGTAACAAAGTGCAGAAAATAATTTATTAATAAAAATACAGTTTATACTTTGAGCAAATGATTGGAACCTGATTTTCACAATTTTCGGGTCGGTACCCATAATAAAAGTAGTCACAGAAAAAATAACTAGAACTGATTGGATAAAATGACTTACATTTTCGGATTTAGCGTGTTTGAGTTGCTAAAAATCAGTTAACAAAACCCAAACCGGCTACAAAAAGTTTTCAAACGCAGGCCTTTGTTATCATTAATCAAGGCCTACAATTCCTTATTAAATTTCATTTAAAAGTAGAAGATGTTGTACTAAATTGGAGGACTAACCTTATCCAATGCCTTTCAGTTAAATTGGTATGCCTAAAGACTTTCATCTTAATGAATCGAACTCTGCACTTCTTACGAGAGAGTTCGATAACCAAACTCAAATAGTCTTCAAGTTAGAATTGATGAAAAATTAACCATTAAAAAATATAAGTACATTAGTCAGTAAACTACTTAATATTATGTGTATACAAGTAAAATAAACAAAAACTATTCCACCATATAAAAGAAAATTTTCAAAAATACTTACTTATAGCGTTTCTTGCAACTGCGGAAACTGTCCAAGGGATTTTTTTTGACGGAAAAAGCGACAGTATTATTAAAATCATACACCACCACTGCTAAAAACTTTACTTATTGAAAATAGTTCTCTCTCTCTCTCCCTCTCTCTCTATTTCACTCTCTCTCTCTCTTCTCTCTTTCTCTCTCTCTCTCTCTCTCTCTCTCTCTCTCTCTCTCTCTCTCTCTCTCTCTCTCTCTCACTCTCTCTCACTCTCACTCTCCCTCCCTCTCTCTCTCTATTTCACTCTCTCTCTCTCTCTCTCTTTCTCTCTCTCTCTCTCTCTCTCTCTCTCTCTCTCTTCTCTCTCTCTCTCTCTCTCTCTCTCTCTCTCTCTCTCTCTCTCTCTCTCTCTCTCTCTACAGAACTACAGAAAGTGATCTGCAATTCAGCACCGGTAAATTGTTAAGGTCAAATCTGACACAAAGAGAATTAAAGATTGAAATCCGTGCAAAAACCTTTCTACAGCATTACTAAAGCACGGTAAAGAACGAGATACATCTCTTTTAAATTAAACAAATAATACACCAGGTAATACGAAGGGTTAAATATACATTATTATATTATTTATTATTAAATTATTTTATCTTGTGCACCCTCCTTGAAAAGGGGTTCTGCCCGTGAGCGGTGGGGTTCTATTAAAAAAAAATAAATAAATAAAAAAAAAAATGAAAATAAAATAAACATAAAATCGTATGACCTCAGAATCAAAAAAATGTAAGTATAAATTTCAAAAATAATTTTTAATATCAACATTATTATTATACTTAATAATAATATTACTTTACATGAGAGTTATTGTTGATATTGTACCTAATTAAATACTTGTATTTCTATTTTATTTCTCGGAATCCACCTACTTATTACAGGTATTTATATTATTATTACAGTCTTTAATATTATATTATTATTATATTATTTCATTATTATGTTATATTTTATTATTATTATTATTTATTTTTCACAATTACTATAATTATTTCTATTATTCAAATTACTATTAATATTATTTTATTATTATTATTATTATTATTATTATTATTATTATTATTATTATTATTATTATTACTATTATTATTTTCTGTATTAGTATTAGTATTTCTTGTATTATTATTAATACTGTAATTACTATTAAAACCTTCATAATACCTTTATATCAGTCTTGTCTTTCTCAGTTATAGTCTACTAGTATGGAGTTGAGGAAGAAAGAACCAGTTACTATATCTCTAGTAACTAGACAGTAAAAGAAATTTCGTTTCTTA
>SEYY01001383.1:10000-15000 GCA_009176605.1 Armadillidium nasatum | reverse complement strand
GGAAGTTACATAAAAGGAATGATTAACAAAACAAAGAAGAGACACTACCCTCGAATCCCTTCCATTTGTTGTATTTGTTGAAAAGAGATTGAGAAGCAACATCACGTATCAAATATGGGTCATGGGTCATGAGTCATGGGTCATTGTCAAAGGTCATAGAAGTTTGAGAGTTCATATTAAAAGTGACTTCTTTTCTTTCGTCATTAATTCAAATTAATATTTTATATTTTCTTCCCTTCAGAGTTTGTAAAGATTTGGAAACTGAATACTTGTTATTAGGACAAAAGAAAAATAATTAAAACATATTTTAAAACCTAGATGTTGTGCGGTTGGTAGGAGAGCGTGTGTGTAATTTTGAATAAAGCAATTCGTGATTATTAAATCTAGAATAGTGTAAGACAATTTTTAATTATTTTGGATATTCTTTATCGTAATAATTGCAAAAATAAATTTATAAATCTCACATTAATTATAAAACACTTTCATTAGTAGTATCAAAGATATTTATTTTAGGAAACATTCAAGTTATGAAAATCTCTTTACACTTTAAAAGCTTTTCCCTTATAAATGCAAGTATGGTGAAGTGTTTGCATGTTTTCCCGCTTAAACGATAACATACAAGCAAAGAGCTTCGGAAGAGCTTTTAGGAAGAAGCAATTTTGTAAAAGCGAAGGAAATCATATGTGCATTTATTTCGTCATTTAGATTTATGCAAAGAGACTTCCTTCTGCGAGCGTAATATTGTCCCTTTGAGACCATTCTACGTATGTTGAAAGGAATTTAGTGAGATCATCGTGGTTTATTGTTAAATGTCAGCCCATCACGACGCTCTATTGCCTTTCAAAACAGATAGTTTAATGTCGTTTAATATTGGCAAAGTTGAGTGTCTCTCGCAATTAAAGAAAATAAATTGATGTCAACTGCGCTTCTTCTTTTAAAACTTTGGTGTTAATTAATGGATTCGAATCCCATTCTTATGTTTACTTTTTCTTTAGGACTCACCGTTTCTAATTCCTTTCTATTCTTTATTATTTCCTAAAATTTTACTCAATCTTTGTCTGTAACTTTGTTTATTTATGTATTTTCCTATCTTTAACAAGTTTAACGAGATTATATATATATATATATATATATATATATATATATATATATATATATATATATATATATATATATATATATATATATATATATATATATATATATATATATATATATATATATATATATATATATATATATATATATATATATATATATATATATATATTCTTTAAAAGGAACATAGAAATAAGAAGACACATATTGGTGCTTTCTCTTGAAAAGGGGAACGAGCAGTCAAAGTGTTTAAAAAAAATTGGAAATTAAAATCGGAAAACTTAGAAATACTTTTAAAAAAACGTTAAATAAAACCATTTGAGAAACCTTTTAAAAACCAAAATTATTAATGGACGTTTTCTAATAAAGTTTTTTTTTTTTTTTTTTTTTTTTTTTTTTTTTTTTTTTTTTTTTTTTTTTAAAGAAAGTAAAAGTTTTTAATTCTGCATTCAGAAATGCATTTGAACTAATGTTAACTTGTCGATGTTAATAAATTGGTGTCCAGAGGTTGGGGGGTGAATGCTTGGGGGACGAATGCTTGGGAGATGAATGCTTGGGGGATGGATACTTATAGTGGGTGCACGAGGGATGGATGTTGGGGGTGAGACTTGGAAGGAGGTTGACCTAATGAAAGGAAATTAATCCTGATTTTTCAAGCGTAAATTCAGAAATTAGTCCATTTGCTCGTTAGGATTTTGTCTATATATATATATATATATATATATATATATATATATATATATATATATATATATATATATATATATATATAATATATATCCGCATATATATATATATATATATATATATATATATATATATATATATATATATATATATATATTATATATATATTGTACATGTAGAAAAGAGGCTCAAAACATCAAAGGTTTTCTGATTTTGTTATTGTTCATTTGCAAGTGAGTTCATACGTGTTAAAGTAAGTGCGTCATAAAAGGATTTTACAAGGTTTACACAATCGAATAATTTTTATCAAAACATAAATTTTGTAATTTGTTAGATTTATAATCGCTTGTGCACATACTCATAAAAACCATAATATAAATATATGTATAAATATATACTGTGTATCAACCTTTCGTGAATAGTGAGTGATTCATACAACCCTTTTGTTTATCAGAGAAAACGCTTATTGAATCTTCTTCTCACCAATAAAGGAGAGAGCTATTACCAAATATACAATATATTCTTTTAAAAGTTCGGTTTTCAGAATGATAATTTGAAGAGTCGAAACTAAATATTAAAAAAAAATTTCAATTTTGTCTTCAGAAAATATTTAAAGAAAATCCCCTTGATTCGATCAGGGTTTTTTTTTTTTTTTTTGGGGGGGAGGGATAATGCAGTCTTTCCAAATGTTTCCTCTTTCAAATAGTATTGGAGAAATTTAGATATTTAAATTTGAAGAATGTTGTTAATCATCCCACAAAAATATTTTAATCCTTCTCCTTTTAAAAAAAATTCCTAACTATGGTCTTATAAATAATTCAAATTTGTATACCTTTCAAAAACAGTTATTTGTAATTTGTTATAATGAAAATAATAGGTTAAAGGCAATAAGTAACTTTATACTAATTTTTCTCTAATAATAATTAGAGATATATTGTTATCGACACTTGCGTAGATGTACTATGAAAACTTTTGGGGAAAAGTTTCAATTATCTCTTTCAAATCTGAACGGAATTTATCTCCATAAATACAAGCATATAATCCCTGGATATATAAAGTTCAATGATAACGTTAGCAAGTTCCTTGAGGTCACTCTTCATCTTAGTAAATACATTCCTTTTTCTGTTAAAGTCCTGTCATTAAAATTATTTGAAGTACTATTTTACTTTGAATTACACCTCCACTAGAGCATTCTAAGTTTCAGATCATCTCTCCTTCCATGAAAATCTTCCCATATATAAATTTTATTAAGGTATTTATATATTATGTAATTATAATTTTTATTTGTAAATACATTAAGTGTTGTTATAGAATAACGTAGTCAATATGAAGCAATTGGTTCAGGTACGATAAACGCATGGTTATGTTATACGGTAAATGTAAATGAAGCGAATCATAAACAAGAAATATCAGGAATTGGTTGGCTACAAAATAAACATCAGCCACGTGGATATCACGTCATAGTCACATGGCTATCTTGTATTTACTTTCAGTAGATAAAAAAAGTATTTTAGAATCATGCTAAATACTGGAGAAAATAATGGAGATATATGATGACGTCACTTAATAAAAAAATAAATAGTTCTACAATTTGTAATTCAGGTCATAACTTGAAAGGAAAACGTTAAAAAAAATAAATGACGTCATAAAATCAAAAAATACATTCGTGTTTGAAATATGATGTTTATTTATTAGCACGAATATATATATTCAGTGTTCTCAGATTTCTCTGAAAAGTGGTTAATTGCTAATATTCGAAAATGCCTGTAAACAATAAATGTCTCTAAATTCATATCCATAATGAGTGTGTGCTTGTGTATGCGTACGGCCCTCGTTATTCCGTTCCCAACTGGTTGCGCGACTTGGGGTCGCGCAAGCGTTATTTCAGGAGCTGCCGCCGCGTACCGGATTCGCTTCCGTAGGAGCACCCCTGCCGAAACTGCACAGGAGATTAATCAGATTCTGAATTTTTTAACTCCAACTCCTTCGGGTTCAAAGTTGCGAAATGCTGAAGAGGTCATACTAATACAATAAAGGAATGTATATGGTGACAGTTCTTGTTATGTAAAAATATTTTGTAATAACTGGGAGCATTTAATCATTATATGTAACAATGGATGTTGGCAATGATGAAGTAAGCGTGATTATATAATCAACAAAGTAATAAATTATTCCAAATCACAGAAAGTATATGAGAGGAGAGGGAGGAAAAAGGTTGAGTATAAATGGAATAAGTTGCAATTTCTAGGGAACGATCCGGTTTGGTAAAGTAGTAACGTGATGGATTTCAAATCAGAGGGTGAGGTTTCAAATTCTGGTCTCTAGAAAGTTTTATGGGTTCGCATACTGTTTGGGAATAATGGATGCTTGATTTTCACTCAGCAGATGACGCTAAGATGAAGGAAAATATGGCGGGAAAATTTCTAAATGATGCTATGGTCTAGTCAAGAAAAATTCTATGAAACCCACATGGGTAGAAATTCAAGAAGGCGGAGATAAAAACTACGTAGATAGAAATTCATGATGGTGGAGATGAAAACCACTTGGATAGAAATTCAATATCGCGGATGGATGACGTCATAGTATCATGATGGCTCAGTGTCATGACGTCACAGGGTCAGATATGTGAATGTCTGTGTGTACGTGGGCACATGAACATACGTGCGTGACGTCATCATCGAAGATGCCATAATCTCAGTGCCAACTGTTTCTGACATTGGCACTCTCATCGTTCTCAGGGGCGTGGCCAAAGCAAGGTGGCACGTGCAGGAAAAGGCTAAAAAAAAGATTGAAAAAGTTAGAAATAACTAAAGAAAGAATGTTGAAATAGGAACTGAGTGCAAAAGAGAAGGGTGGCACGTGCCTGGCTCCACATTCCGTGGGGAAAAGGAGTGGGGATTAAAGGATTAAAGGAATTAAAGTCATTATTTAGATTCCAAAATTAACGGATTAAGGGGATTACCCTAATTAATTAGAGAATTATCGGGATTAATTAATAGATAATCCTGAAAGAAGATTAAAAATTCTTTAGGAAAGAGTGTGGGAGACTATTTCGCCTCAAAAAAGGGCTCAACAAAGAACGTGATGCTGGCATTTACACTGGCACCCCTAAAGTCTATATATATATATATATATATATATATATATATATATATATATATATATATATATATATATATATATATATATATATATATATATATATATATATATAT
>SEYY01001382.1:0-12500 GCA_009176605.1 Armadillidium nasatum | reverse complement strand
CGTTTTCTGGTTCACTTTTGTCTAAACTTATGAAAATAGCTACCATTGAATCCTTCTTGAAGGGGAAGTAGTGATAGTCCTAGAAACGTAATTGTTATATATATATATATATATATATATATATATATATATATATATATATATATATATATATATATATATATATATATATATATATATATATATATATATATATATATATATAATGCAATTGTAATTTTTCTCTATTAAAATTGTTTCTTACTTGATGCATGGGAAAAGGCGAACCAGTACCAGGAGGTTTTAAGTGTGACTTTGTATGATGAAGAAGGACATTTGGAGTTCCCATCACGTCTTCACAAGCGTCTAAAAGTTTGTCGTGAAGAATCGTCCTTGTGAACACGGACGAATGCATTTGGAATGCGTGAATTGACTTTACCTCCTGTGGTAATCGATTTAAATTTTAATTGAAAGTAATTGGAAAATGCATTGATAATATATATATATATATATATATATATATATATATATATATATATATATATATATATATATATATATATATATATATATATATATATATATATATATATATATATATATATATATATATATATATATATATATATATATATATATATATATATATATATATATATATATATATATATATATATATATATATATATATATATATATATATATATATATATATATATATATATATATATATATATATATATATATATATATATATATATATATATATATATATATATATATATATATATATATATATATATATATATATATATATATATATATATATATATATATATATATATATATATATATATATATATATATATATATATATATATATATATATATATATATATATATATATATATATATATATATATATATATATATATATATATATATATATATATATATATATATATATATATATATATATATATATATATATATATATATATATATATATATATATATATATATATATATATATATATTTAAAATTTACCAGATTATCTTTGCCTTTTTTCCAATCTTCACCTTTCCACGTTGATTCTGTTCTTGCCTTTTGATGCCTTCCAAATATTTTATTGTATTCATCAGATATTTCGTCAATTTCTTTTTCGTTGAAAATATCTAGAACGATAAATCCGTTCTTTTTATAAGAATTTACTTGATCTTCTGTGAGAAGCTTCATTGTTTTAAGAAATTTATTTCTTTTCGAATCGATAAGTTAAAATGAAGATTAGAATCTTCCTTTTTGTTTAGTGTCTATCAATCTTCGTAATATATATATATCTATTTTACTTTCGCTGCTTACGAAGATGCTTACAAACAAATACTAAGCTCTTCTGAAGCGAATCGGATGATTTATCTATTTGGATTGAAGATTCTTTATTGTTTATCATAATTTTCAAGGTAAAGCGAAATAAAAAAACAATGAAAAAATCTTGAGTTGCACCTGGTTACTAAGTGCTTATTATATTTTAAAGCTGATTAGCAGAATTGTTTAACAGATTGTTTTTTTAATCTCATTCAATAAGTGATGCAATCAGAATTCACAATCATGTTCTAATGCAAAGCAAATCCAATGATAATGGCGATCATGTAAAAGTTAATGAGTCTTTCTTTTATCTCATAAATAAGCCGATGTTTATAAAGAGAAAACATTGATATAAGGAAAATGTATTAAGCATAGGATAAAAAAATATAGAAATAATATATTTTAATCTTTGAATATGAAACATATCAAAGAGTAATACAATGCAAACATATACTATATATACTTTATATATATATATATATATATATATATATATATATATATATATATATATATATATATATATATATATATATATATATATATATATATATATATATATATATATATATATATATATATATATACTATATATATATATATATATATATATATATATATATATATATATATATATATATATATATATATATATATATATATATAGTATATATATATATATATATATATATATATATATATATATATATAACATTAAAACGACTAAAATAGAACAAGGGTAACGTTTCAGCCCAAGAATGCAGGCCCTCATCAGGTTCAGTATGGCAAGAGAGTCGAGAAAATTTCTGGAGTCTTTTTCATCTCTCTCTCTCTCTCTCTCTCTCTCTCTCTCTCTCTCTCGTAACAATGGACCTGATGAGAACCTCCGTTCCCAGGCTGAAACGTTGTCCTTGCTTTATTTTAGTGATTTTAATGTTTTACATAAAAGATAAGCACGATATTTTAGTGTTTTTTTAATATATTATATATATTATATATATATATATATATATATATATATATATATATATATATATATATATATATATATATATATATATATATATATATATATATATATATATATATAGAGAGAGAGAGAGAGAGAGAGAGAGAGAGACAGACAGAAATTGTTGACGGCATCAAATTTTAACAGATAGTAACTATACTTCACAAAATTTAAATACAGTAGTAGCACTTTCGAAGTTGAAAAGTTTTACAAAAGACTCCTTAAAATTGAAACTTAAAAGTAAAATGAACATTAAAATAAATTACCACATTGAGAATAATGTAAAACAATAAAGCTTTATCTCTCTCGGAGGTTTTTTTTTGGTTTTATTATTTTTATGCAACATTTATTCGAGCGACTCCTGTTTCATTTCTTTTTCATTCTAGATTTTGGTTGTTCCTTCCTATTATTTGTTTTAAAATAAACTTGGCACGCCTCTCTGCTATTCTCTTTCAAACGTTTATATTTCTAAAATCGGCTTTACCATTTTTAAAAGCACAACGCCAAGGAGTTTCCTGGAATTCTTCGTTGTAGTGGAAGCCCATTTCAAACTTAATAGGTCCATTTGAAACTAAATATAAAAAATTAAGTATATATATATATATATATAATATATATATATATATATATATATATATATATATATATATATATATATATATATATATATATATATATATATATATATATATATATATATTCTCATTCGTTTCATACAAAAATGGGCATTGTTGCATCACAATATATCAGAGAATTAAAAATCTGTTTACCTTCCTCTCTTAGGAATGAGCTAAATTTCGTAAGAGAAACTTTCAGATCCCTTTTCTATCCGGATAGCGTTATAAATAAAGCTTTTTATAAAACTAAGGAGAAAATATATGGTGAAGGAACTAATGTTAAGGAAAAGAAACCTTATAATGAAGGAATTATCATTCCATTTCATACTGATACGATAATTAAAAGACTTTTCTCAAACACGGTATCGTTTGTACAATCTGTTCCTAATACTCTTAAAAGTTAATTTATATCTAAATCACGTTTGTCTGATAGAAATGAGAATACAGGGGTCTATACTATAGGGTGCAGGAATTGTGATGGAAGGTACTATGGAGAAACTTAATGATTTTAAAAGACGTATTTATCAACATGTCTATAGTCTGAAGTGTGGTGATTGTAACTCTGCATTGCATCAGCATAGAGAAGAAAAAAAATCACATTATCGATATGAGTTCGGCAAAACTGCTATTTTCTTGCAAAATAACGAAAATTGAAAGTTTTAGAATCTTACATCATTAAAATACTAATAATTTTAATCGGTTCTCTGATGAAGTGAATATTGATGATATTTTGAATAATTTAATAAAACAAAGATGAAAAGTTTTACAAAAATATTTTGGAAAAAAACATTTTCATGCTAATTTTTGAACATAATTCCGAACCAACAAAATTTGATTGTTTGAAGTCTTCGTCTTGGAGAAGATGTTTCAGTTTTCCTTTTTCTTTACTCCCCACAAATACCTTGAATAAAGATCTCCGGGTGTTGAGGTCGAAAGCGCGATTTTTAACATACTTAAAATGTTTTAGTTATTTGTTATTCTTTTTGTCTTTTATGATCTTATCGTTTTAAAGTAATAATTTTTTGGCTCTTAGGTTGAGGTTAGGGTGTTTTTAGAGTAAATTTATTTAAGGTGTTTGTGTTTTTAGCCATATATTTCGTATATATATATATAATATATATATATATATATATATATATATATATATATATATATATATATATATATATATATATATATATATATATATATATATATATATATATATATATATATATATATATTAATCCTTTTGTCATATGCAAAATAATAAAGTAGTTAATAAAGGAGTGTACAACTTCTGATCAATTTGCTTATTGCGTTCACATATACTTACTAATTCTTTTCGTTGTTGGCAATTATCTAAATTTCAGGTGCTCTCTTCCATTCATGTAAAATATTATTGAAGATGCTCTTTGGTTGTTTATTCCTATTCATATGCAAATTTTAACACATAATAGGTAGACGTAATACGTAAATAACTCTCGTCGTATAAGTTTAATATAATGCCAAACAGTTAAAAATATCTAAGTGGGTTATTGAGGAATTTTCTTCAAAATTTTCATGAATTTTATCTTTTCGTGTTCATACAAAGTTAGTTTTAGCAATTCAGGTAGGACTCAGAGGACTCAGAGGAGAAGCCCTATTTAGGAGGTGATCTAAATAAATGAGAAACCATCACTACCGTAGTCCAAATGCAAAAAAAATTTAGTGAGAGTAGATGAAAGCTTTAAAGTGAAGAAGGTTATAAACAAGACGAAAAGGAATTCCTCAGAACGAGGGTGGATGGAATGAAAGATGCATTAAATGAACATGATTAGAGAGTTGTTTATCTCAAAACAAAATTTGCACGTAGATTGAAAGATCCGTTAATGTGGATGAATACTAGTGCTCGGTTTCCAACACCTACCTTAATTGTGACCATAAAATAAAAGAGATAAAACACCAGTGTTTTGTCAGAAAAAGTAAAACAATTCAACAGAATTGCTAACTAATAAACCATTAAAACTATAGTTATTATAACAGACCTAACAACTCTTCTGAATTCTTTTCTCAAAATTCCTCCTTTGAGGATAGCCCATGTGACTCATCTTTCTACACATTTTTGTTCTTTCTCAGTTCAGCCTTCTGTTCACACTCTTAGCTGATTGGTTTATTACCTCGTATAATCTACACCATGATAAGGTCTAGAAACTCTTCCTCTTTTATATTTTTCCCCCTGCCTTTGACTTACACATTCACATACATTTTTGAGTCCAGTTTTTGGCCATTATTGCTTTAAACATTGTGTTCTATTTAACTTTTTACCACTATATATTTGTTAAAATAAAGTAATAAACTATATTTTTGGGGGGACTCAATCTTATCCAAAAGTTGGATGGAGCTGAAATAACTTCACGTATGAAAGCAGTATTCCCCACAAGGAAAATTCAGATCCTTTCATATTTGTGATAAATGTATGAAAATATGTCCCATCTTGAACAGAATCTGCAACTTCTTTGAAGATGCACGAGAAGCAATTGTAATATGAAGTCAAAAAAACATTTTTGTTGCTGATATTGAAACATAAAATATTTATAATTTTTGGCAGTTTGACGGCAGAGTAGCTGAAGAAGGTAGAAAAGTTGGGGATGGTTTTGAAAGGAAGATACATTAAAGTAACAGTTTTAAAGACTTTAGTTTAGCAAGAATGAGGAGACCTCACCTAGAAACTCACCCCATATCAGCAAGAATAAAAGAAAAGTTTAAGTCGAGATGTAGTTCTAGATGCAAAGGAGAAGTAGGTTTGAAAAATGTAGGAACATGGAGAGATAATTTAACGGCATTGAAATAGATAGAGATAGAAGAGCAGCTAAGTTGGAATTTGGTAAAATGAATATAAAGCAAAATCTTGAGGAAGAATGCAATTAATTTGAAAGAAAGAGTAGTCACTTTCTTGACAACTTCTGACATGGTACCAAATGGATTAGCAAAGTAAAGGAAGAAGTCCAAAAGAAGGGTGGGGCCAGGGAGCAACAATTTGGGATAAATTCCCTCGAAAGAATTTGGAAGTGGAAAAAAACAATCATGGGAGTATTGTTTACCCTTTAGTTTAAAAATTCTGCTCAAAACCCTATTGGATAATAGAAGCTGTTTGTATGCTACATTTGAAACTAATATCGTATAAAATGAAAATCAATCAGCTTTACAAGAGAGACCTAATGCTCATCAGATGAATTATTAAATCTAAGTTATTAATATTTGTGGTTTCGTTATTTCTTCTTTGGTTGAATAATTTTCTTTTCTTCGCCGAAACTTTATGTTCATTGTTACTCATTCAAGTTCTATAAATTTAAAGATTCATTTAATTTTTAACTCATTCATTTATTAACAATATACTATTAAAATAATTAGTGTTTCTTATTATCTCTTAACTGTACTGACTATCAAAATTTTGCACTAAAACAAGTTCTCTCAAATTTTCCTCTTTTCTGAATATATATATATATATATATATATATATATATATATATATATATATATATATATATATATATATATATATATATATTATATATATATATATATATATATATATATATATATATATATATATAGCTGAAGGAATTGGGAACATCTTAGTTCTTGTAATCTATTTCAGAACGCAAGTATGGCTTTTGTAAAGAATCTTTTTTTATATGATTTTCTTTTCTTTAGACATAACGTAAGCCTTTTGAAAGATTTTGGAAAAAAAACTTTGATTTCAGACCTTCCATCTCTCATCATTTATAGTTTCACCTTAACCTTATCTCATATTTCCCTTCCAGTCATCCTATAACACTATTGCAGTTGTAGTGGGTCAATATCGCTTATTCTTTGTCTGTTAGTAGTAGTGTCTTTGGCTCTATCCTATCTCCTGCCCTTTTATTTGTTATTTCACCAACTATCCTTAATTATGTATATAACTCAACTCTCTATATTCAGTTTTTAAAAAGAGACCTTCTAAATAAAAAAAAAATTTTTTTTTATGGCAATTGGGTGGCAATGGAGCAAATGACCGCTTCCCTTTCTCGTATCTCCAATTGAGACAAAGAAAACGTAGAAATTTTCAATGCATCAAAAACTCAATTCTTTCATCCATTTATTCTTAAAATCTATTTGCTTCATTTGTTTACTCTTAAAATTCTAGCATTTTCTTTTCTTTCACTGTAGTACAGCATTGTGTCTATCTAAATAAACATCCAAATAATTGGATGTTCAGAGATGCCTTCAGAATTTCTTTACACAGTCAACCTCAGTTACATGCCCTGCATTGGGATTTCGCACCTCTTGCACGATGTGTTTGTGTATTATATATTTTAGGCAGTTCCATTAACATAGTGTCTCTTGGAAGGATGAAATCTAATTTTTTCGCCTCATTAACACTTACACCCTTATTGATTATCTGCAGTTTCTTTATGTCTGCTGTTTTATCTTCCTTAAACTTTAAATTCTATTAGAATGAGACTGCTTTCCTGAATTGTTTTTAAGTCTCAAACCAACTTCTTAAAAACTAAGCTCCTATGACTTGTTTTCCCATTCTTACTTATCTTTTCTCTGTCCAGCTCTTTGATATTAATCTTTCATCTGTCCTGCTTCTAGTCTTTTACATACTTTCATCTTCTGTTTCCCCAACTATGTTCCCCTTACACACCTCAAGCAGCTTTCTCTGTTTTTTTCCATGTTTCTACAATTATAATGTGACGCATAGACCATGTCTCATTTCTACCATTAGTCACTGATATATATATATATATATATATATATATATATATATATATATATATATATATATATATATATATATATATATATATATATATATATATATGAGTGTGTGTGTGTGTGTGTATGTATGTGTGCGTGTGCGTGTGCGTGTGCGTGTGCATGTATTTCTTGTACGTATGACACATGTTCTTCAAAATAAATATCATAGGAAAACTATAACGAACATATGAAAATACTTTATAAATCCAAATATCGTTTTTACATTTTTTCCTTTTTCGTTGATGGCATTAAAATTTTAATGTATTGATTTCTTTTGCTATAAGACATAAAAACATGAATTTTGGACGTCAATTCCATAAATTTATTTGGCTGATTTCGGGTGGGAACATTTCAGCAGACGACATTAATGCCGCAGCCGAAAATTGAAAGATTTTCTCCATGTAATCAAAGGATGTATATATATGAATGTTGATGGAAGAAATTGTAACCTTTGAATCTTCACAAACTGCTTTTAAAAATCTTTTTCATAAAATTTAAAAGGCTTTTTAAAAGCATTTTGTAACTTCTAAAATTTCTTAGAAAAGAAAACTTTTTTAATAGTAAATTTCTAATTCCTATTTTAGGCAATTTCAAACCGAGACTTAAATTTTAAGGATTTTAGCATCTAAATATGTGCTTTGTTATAATTACTTTGAGGTCTAGAAATCTAAAGTAAAATAAATAATAAATTTCATTTTAAATCTTGAAATGTCTATTTAAACTATCATGTTATTTCAATTACCATAAAGTATAGAGACATAAATGAAAGTAATAGGAAAGAAATTGTCAATATCTCAACAACGATATTACAAATGAACTTTAAAAGGAATTAAAGTTAAAGCAAATAACTTAAAACAAAAAAATATTATCACAAAAAGTTTCTTATAAGTTAAAATATGAAATTGAGGAAAAAAATTGATATTTAGAGTACCTACTAAATAAATTAAAATTTCAAACAAAAAAAAGAAGCAAGTAGATACAACTACTACTACTACTGTTACTAAATGATAATAATAATAATAATAATAATAATAATAATAATAATAATAATAATAATAATAATAATAATAATAATAATAAATAATAATAATATTGCAAAATGCCTGAAATTGTTTAAAAGAACATATTTGCTTAAATTTCGTGATCTTTTTTCTTAAATAAAAGTTTCTTTTTCCACAAGTTGCAAATTTGCTGAGGTAATCAAAACACATTGAAATGGTAAAGGAAAATCAAACAGTTTTTGTATAATTTTTCCAAAAAAAATTGATTATGTTGACATGTTGATAGGAAGTATAAAAATAAAATTACAAGCATACTTGTGCTAAATATATGTTATAAAGATAAAGATTATATAAATCTGTATAAAAAGCAGTTATGTATGTTCCTTATATGTTGATAAATTTTTTTCAAATGAAATATTTTATCATAATTGAATTTAGTCAAATTGAAATTCATTAATTTTCGTGTCTTTTTGTAATATCTGCATCTTTTTTAACATTTTTCCCTCTTAATACCATTCCTTGGCAAGCCGATCTGTGCATAGTCTTTAGAGGTTCATCTTCTGCCGACATTAACTGAATGAGAAACATTCGGCGAACACGATTACTTGTGTTGTCATAAGATCCATGGATTAAAAGATATGAAAAAATTACAACCTGTAATAAAAAGTTAAAAATTATGCCTAAAATCACCAATAATCATCAAAATTTTAAATAACATGTATTTATCATTATTCTTTACCCCATTTTTGATGCTTTATAAAGATATGTAATTTACCCCTAGATAAATTTTAGAAAATTTAATAATTTAACATTTAGAAAATAAGATTTATGGTCTTTTGTTAAAGTAACTTGATAAATAAAAGATATACATTAAATAGTTTAAAGGTTTGAGACATCTCAGCTACCATACTTTAAATATTTTGATTAAATAGATCGTAGTATATGAAAATATACTATAAGAGATTCTACGAATACTGAATGACGATTTATCTGTTTTTTAAACTCTAGTAAGGAAAGGCACAATAAAATATATTCTCCAAATATTTATTTTTTATTTAATGAAATGTTTTACGTACCTGACCTCTCTCTAAAGGTAAAGAAACTGCTTTTTCTATAGGGAATTCTTTTGGGTCCAAATAATGAGCCTGTTCACTATCGCTAATGTCCTTCTGAGGTCCTAATAAGTGAGAACCTGGATAAACACAAAGACCACCATTTTCTGAGTCACTTTTGTCTAAACTTATAAATACAGCAATCATGGAATCATTTTTAAAAGGGAAGTAATGATAATCCTACGGAGAAAGGGATATATATATATATATATATATATATATATATATATATATAATATATATATATATATATATATATATATATATATATATATATATTATATATATATATATATATATATATTTATATTATATATATTATATTATATATATAATATATATTTTTATTATTTTTTTAAAATTTTTTATTTTTAATAAAAAAAAAAAAAAAAAAAAATTAATTTTTTTTAAATATTTTTAAAACTGTTTTTCAATAATTGCATGTTATATTTTTGCTATTTCTCTTAACGAAGTACAATTATAAATCTTCAAAATGCAAATTTATGTTGTTCGTGTATTTTTTATTTTTTTATTTTATTTTTTTTAAATATTTATCAACTGAGAAAAGACTGATTACTCACTCATACACATAACGAACGCTAAAAGTTACTGTAGTACTACTAATAAAAAAAAATCTATTTTGTCGTATATTGATTGAGTGTCGAATTATGGATGAAAAAAATTAACGACGAACCTAAAATGAAAAGTCAGAACTAAACTGAATGACAGGCAATCGACTTTTATTTTTCCTCATTTAGGAATTAATTACAATCGAAGGAGTGTTCTATATCCGTTCTTCATTGAATAAAATCTCATAACAAAAGGAATACTTAAAAACAGAGACTTAAAAATCTTGGCTGGGGGCCAGACGGACATAAATCTCACTGAGATACCGCTCTAACAACTCTAACAATTATTTACAAGCCCCAAGAATTGGTCCAATAAAAGCATTTAAAATTCCAAATTAAAATATCCAATATATAATAAAATATCAGACGAGACTGCGAACTGACAATATATATATATATATATATATATATATATATATATATATATATATATATATATATATATATATATATATATATATATATATATATATATATATATATATATATATATATATATATAATATATATATATATATATATATATATATATATATATATATATATATATATATATATATATAGGTAGTAGTTGAGCATGAATCTGAGGAAACATGGGCGGGGCCTAAGGGGGGGGGCGTGGCCTAATAGGGGATGCCCTGGGACGGAGTCCCAGGGTACCCCTGACCCTGGGGCTAACGGTATCCGTATTGTAATAAGGTCCCAGGAAGGGGTGAGGCCCCCGGGGGACCCCCAACCCCCATAAAAATAAAAAAATAAAAATAAAAAAATAAAAAATAAATAAATAAATAAAATAAAAAAAAAAAATAAATAAAATAAATAAATATAATATATATATATATATATATATATATATATATATATATATATATATATATATATATATATATATATATATATATATATATACTGGGGCGTGGCCCTAGGGTACCCCGTGAAAAGTAATAGTTATTAATTAAAAATTAATTAATAAAATTATTATGTAATAATAATTATTGATTTCGTGTTAAAACACGGTGCCCCCCCGGCAAGGGATTATTATTATTATTATTATTATTATTATTATTATTATTATTATTATTATATCCAAGGACTAAATCCCTCCATCAATCAGGAGTCTTGGGCATCGGGAGCAGCCAAGGGTCACCCTACGCGTTGGGATCCGCTGTGAAGTAGCTGGGGAGGCACAGGGATCCACTGTAGAGCCGCCATGGGGTTTCGCGCTCGGAGGGGTCCACCCATACAAACGCCCGGGGTTCCAAAATAGTTATTAATTAATTGAAAATTAATTAATAAAATTATTATGAAATAATAATTATTGAACTCGTGTTAAAACACGCTACACCCCGCAGGGGATAACTTCCCCATTACCACACACCTCCCTCAGGATCAGTTTCAACATAAAGAGCCATCACCGTCCCTTTGGGGTTCACAGCGACACAGGTACATGTATATTACCACAACACATCCTTTAGCCCAGCACCCGCACAAGGAACCATTAACCCAGCCGGTCCGTAAGGGGTCGCACCATTCATACAGAGGTAACTTGTTAAAAAATACAGCTCACAGGGTGTTTCACATGGGTATAATTTAACAGATAATAAAATATATATAATAAATATAGAGTGTAGAAAATAAAATATAAATAATAAAAATAAAAAGTAAAGATAAAAAAAAATAAAAACAAATAAATAAATATAAATATTAAAAAAAAAAATAAAAAATTAAAAAAAAAAAAATTTACAAGAAAAAAAAAAAAAAAAAAAAAAATTTTTTTTTTTTTTGAAAATAAATAAATAATAATAAAAATAAATAAATATACATGTATAATGGCGTATGGGTATTCCATCACCCAGCTACCCCAACCCCGCTTACCCGTCCCGCATCAACCTTCCAGCAAATAAAAAGTATGAAGTTAGTAATATTCATTCATATATTGGTATATACCAATATTGATGATAAATATAAATATAAATATAAATATAAATAATATATATATATATATATATATATATTATATATATAT
>SEYY01001381.1:82500-97500 GCA_009176605.1 Armadillidium nasatum | reverse complement strand
GAGAGAGAGAGAGAGAGAGGGAAAGCAGGGAGATAGGAAAGAGTCAGGGAGGAGAGAGAGAGAAGAGAATGAAATTATGCAGATAAATAGAGAAGAAACTATTATACCGACAAGCAGAAAAATAGAAATATTTTGGATAGGCAACAAAGTAATTCTCAAACTAACTCGAATACGCACATGCGCAATTACTCAGTAATGTTTTTGAAATGGAGTTGAATATTTTAAAATGACTGAAATTTATAATGTATACATTGCATTTATCAATGAAATATTCGGTGAAATATAAAAAAAAAATACTGTAGACAGATCGGAGTCAGATAGATAGATAAATAAATAGATAAATAGATAGATAGATAGATAGATAGATAGAAGATAGATAGATAGAAAGATTGAAAGATAGATGGATAAATAAATAGATGGATAGACAGATAGATATAGTGATAGATAGATAGAAAGATTGATAAACAGAAAGATAAAAAAAGACAGATAGATAGAATAGATAGATAGAATAGATATAGAGAGATAGATAGATAGATAGATAGATAGATAGACAGATAAATAGATAGATAGATAGATAGATAGATAGATAGATAAATTATATATATATATATATATATATATATATATATATATATATATATATATATATATATATATATATATATATATATATATATATATATATATATATATATATATATATATATATATATATATAATAAACTCTAGAAACTCACGTTCAACTTATATTTCATCTAATAATCGTGCAAAATCTATCTTTCGTAACTCTGAAAACTCTTTTCTCCGTAAAAAAATGCAACAATCTTTCTGGTTCCTCTTCTTCCCGTTCTTTCTGGCATTTTGCAAAAAATGTCATCTCTAACTATGCTTCTTCCTCTTTCCCTCTTCTAGTATCTTCTGATGACGGTTCAACTACCGTTTTGCCTTCCTCTAAAGCTGAACTCTTCTCTCAAACTTTTGCTTCTAATTCAACCTTTGACGATTTCGGAGCTGTTCCTACTCCTTCAACCTCCTCCAACTCCTTTACTCCTAAAATTAGAATTTCTTCTAAAGACGTCATTTCTGTTCTCTCTGAGCTTAGTACTAGGAAGGCGTACTGTCCTAATGGTATCCCTCCTGTGGTTCTCAAAACTTGTGCTTCAGAGTTTGCACCCTTCCTTGGTAAACTATTTCGTCTGTCTTTCTACTTCAACTTTCCCTTCTTGCTGGTAACTTGCGCTCATTCAGCCTGTGCCGAAGAAGGGGTACCCGTCTCAGCCCTCTAACTATCGTCCCATATCTTTGACCCCCGTTCTCTCTAAAGTTTTTGAATCTATCTTTAATAGGAAGATTTGGAAACATCTCAATTCTTCTAATCTTATCTCTGATCGCCAGTATGGCTTTCGTAAGAAACGCTTTTCTGGTGATCTTCTTTCCCTTCTCTCTGACTCTTCATGGTCCTCCGTTCTTCGGCATTTCGGTGAATCCTTTACTGTCGCGCTTTACATATCGAAAGCTTTCGATAGAGTCTGGCACAAAGTTTTGATTTGTAAACTTCTCTCTTTCAGTATCTATCCTTTTCTCTGTGATCTTCTCTCTAATTTCCTTTCCGGTCGTTATATAGCAGCTACTGTAGATGGCCATCGTTCTTCCTTTAAATCTATTAATAGTGGTGTTCCTCAAGGTTTTGTCCTATCTCCAACACTTTTTCTGCTTTTCATTAATGACCTTTTCTCTATTACCTCATCTCCTATCCACTCCTATGCTGAAGATTCCACCCTTCATTACTCCTTCCAGTTTGAAAGACATTCCTCCCAACAGCAGTTGATAGACTTGAAAAGGGTAACCTTGGAGAAACTAACCTCCAATCTTTTATGTATTTCAAATTTCAAAGCCTCAAAAACTCAATTCCTCCATCTTTCAACTCGACACAATCTTCCACACAACTATGATATCTTCTTCGATAACACACAACACAAACCAGCATCTGTTCTTAATATTCTCGGTGTTTCTTTTTCTTGTGATCTTTCTTGGAAATATCACATTTATTCTCTTTCTAAACAAGCTTCTAAGAGGTTCGGTATTCTGAGGCGCCTTCAGAATTACTTTACGCCACCCTAGTTGCTTGTTCTCTATAGGGGTGTTGTTCGCTCCTGTATGGAGTATGCTGCTCACATCTGGGTCCATTCATACAGATCTCCTTGAGAAGGTGGAGTCTAGGGCTTTTAGTCTCATCAACTCTCCTTCTCTTACTAACTCTCTCCAATCCCTTTCTGCCAGTCGAATTGTTTCCTCACTCTCTCTTTACTATCGCTATTACAACGAACACTGCTCTTCCGAACTCTCTAGTCGCATACTTCCTCCATTGAGAAGAGCTCGTGCGACACGACTTTCTACACAGTCTCATCATTTTTTCTGTTCAACTCTCAGACCCCATACTTAACCGCTATGCTCAATCTTACATATACTCTACTGGTAAAGTCTGGAACACACTCCCTTTATCTTTTTTTTCTCAACTTCCTTTGACTTGCATACTTTCAAACGCCGTGTATCTGGACATGTCGGCCTCCATCAACCAATATAAGTTTTTTCCCAACTCCTGTGGAATTTGGTAGGCCTCCGGCCTTTGCCCACCAGAGATAGTATATATATATATATATATATATATATATATATATATATATATATATATATATATATATATATATATATATATATATATATATATATATATATATATATATATATATATATATATATATATATGAAAAGTGCAGTTGTCGTATTCCTAATCATGTGCAAACAATATTAGCATTCTAAATCCTCTTGCCCTCTATTACAGACCCATGGTCTTAATTCGTCCTCCCAAATTCACTTTTCACTTTTGGTAATCTCAGAGTGACGACAAACAAACATTTGATTAAGCGGCGATATAGGCTTGAGCGATACTACGAAGCATTAAGCAGTGATATTGGCTTGAGCGATACCATGAGGCAATAAGTAGCGATATTACATCGCTTTCAATACGGACGATCTATAAATATATACACAGGTTTGGGCGATATACCCTTTCCCTCCCCACTCCCTCTCTCATGAGTATTAAGAAACGATATTACATGAAATCTATAATAGGCTTCGGCGATACTTCCGAACGTTCGCCACTGAATCCCTATAAATATAAAGCGGATATATACGAATATATTTATAAATGGGTTTTACGCCATAAAAGATAATTGATTATGATTACAATCTGGTCAGAAATGACGGGCTTCTAATCAGCGTGTGAATCGGGCGTGTGTTGATACTGACGATTATGAAATAGACTTTTATCGGTTACGCTGAGGGAGGGGAAGAAAAGCGCTTATGAAGAGGGACGCTGAAGGAGAGGGGAAGGGGGGGAATAAATATAGAAGGGGGTAAATAGGGCAATGTAATAAATAATAGTGTAATAAGACATAAAAGATAACAAGGGGAAAGTAGAATGTAATTAATAGATAAGGGAATCGGGAATAAAAATGTTCGAAGGACAAGATAAAAGAAGAAAAAAGGACAGAAAAAGAACAAGATAAAAGAAGGAAAAATGACAAAAAAGGACAGAAAAAGAACAAGATAAAAAAAGGACAGAAAAGGACAAAATAGGATAAAAAAGGAAAATAAAGGGACAGAAAAGGGACAAAAAGGCAGTAAGAGGACAGAAAAGGGACAGATACTAAATATCCATTTACTTTTCCTTTATCTGTCTATTTAATTCTCATTTACATATATATATATATATATATATATATATATATATATATATATATATATATATATATATATATATATATATATATATATATATATATATATATATATATATATATATATATATATATATATATATATATATATATATAATATAATTTTTTTTTTTTTTTTTTTTTTTTTTTTTTTTTAAAAATTTAAAAAAATAAATTAAAAAAAAATATTAAAAAAAAAAAAAAAAAAAAAAAAAAAAAAAAAAAAAAAAAAAAAAATTTAAAAAAAAAAAAAAAAAAAATTAAAAAATTAATATTATTATTATTATTATTATTATTATTATTATTATTATTATTATTATTATTATTATTATTATTATTATTATTATTATTATTATTATTATTATTATTATTATTATTATTATTATATTATTATTATTATTATTATTATTATTATTATTATTATTATTATTATTATTATTTTTTTTTTTTTTTATTTTAGTATTAAGTTAATACTAGTGTTTCTTTATAGTAGTAGTGACTAAAGAGGAATTGATGACGTCATTAAAAAATACGGGCGTGACGTCATCAAATTTAAATCACTCGTCCCAATGTTTACATTTGTTCATTAAATATAGTTACGCCTTTTGTGTAAAGTACAATGCAGGGATTATAGAGTTGAGGGGAAAATACATAGCAGGAGCGCTACTTTGATACGTAGTAGTTTTTTCAGTCTCTCTCTCTCTCTCTCTCTCTCTCTCTCTCTCTCTCTCTCTCTCTCTCTCTCTCTCTCTCTCTCTCTCTCTCTCTCTCTCTCTCTCCTTTCTCTTCTCTTACTCCTTTCCGTCTTCTTCTCTCTCTTCTCTCCCTCTCTCTCTCTTATCTCTTCTTTCTCTCTCTCTCTCTCTCTCTCTCTCTCTCTCTCTCTCTCTCTCTCTCTCTCTCTCTCTCTCTCTCTCTCTCTCTCTCTCTCTCTCTCTCTCTCTCTCTCTCTCTCTCTCTCTCTCCCTTGGGATAAAAGGCATAAAATCTTTCCGCACATCATTTACAAGTTAAAAATCCCTAAACGTCATTTTAGTTTAATAAAAAGTTGTTTGGACATTCAGTGGGAAAGTTCAAAGCAAATTATATAAATATATATATATATATATATATATATATATATATATATATATATATATATATATATATATATATATATATATATATATATATATATATATATATATATATATATATATATATATATATATATATATATATATTATTAAGAATTTTTAATTTAGTCGTTTTTCTATTCGCACTAAAATCTAGTTAAATGTTAGAAAATCTAAAATTTAAATTCTAAATTATGTCTTATTTAAAATTGGCGCGAAAATCTCCGTTTTTCCCGCGAAAAACTGTAAACAATACAAGTTATTGATATAATTTATAGGACTGCTCCGGAAGTTTCTACTCACTTAAATTTAGATGTAAACAAAACGCACACAAACGTTAAAACTCACAAACTTACATCTTTGAAACGCACAAACAAACAAACGATATTATATATATTACATACAAAATATGGAAAACTATTTTGTTGCTTCTGATGATTTGGGAAGTTTTTATTATTATTATTATTATTATTATTATTATTATTATTATTATTTTTATCATTATCATTATTATTATTATTATTATTATTATTATTATTATTATTATTATTATTATTATTATTAATATTATTATTTTAACATTATTTTTAGTATTAATATTTCTATAATTATTTATTATACTATTATTATTATTATTTTTTTATTTTTATCTTTATTTTATTTATTTATTTTTTATTTATTGAATATATGTATTTAATGATCACGCTATATATAAATGTATATGAATGGTAAAGGGACTCAATCAATGGTGACGAGATTAAAAAATGGTGGTAATACTTTAGCAATGCTGACAAGGTTCCATTAGTGATGAAAAGAACTTATTCAATGGTGAGAGAACTCTATTAACGATGAAAAAACTCCATTAATAGTGTCCTGAAGACAATATTATAAAGTTATAAAAATATCTTAATGATGACAGAACCATAAATGGTGAAGAGACTTAATTTATTAATGGTGACAAGACCCTAAATGCTGTAGAGACCAATTAATGGTGATAAGTTCATAAATTCTGTAGAAACTCAATTAATGGTGGCAAATCTATAAATGGTGGCAAATCTATAAATGGTGAAGAGACTCAATTTATGGTGACAAGACCCTGTTTTTAATGATGACAAGACCATAAATGATAAAGATGCAATTGTGACAAAACCATAAATGGTGAAGAGACTCAATTAATGGTTACAAAACCATAAATGGTGAAGAGATTCATTTAATGGTGACAATGCTATAAATGGCGAAGAGACTCACCTAATGGTGACAAGGTCATAAACAAATTAACAATGAAGAGACTCAACTAATGGTGACAAGACTTTATTAATAATGATAAGACCATAAATGCTCAAGAGACGCACTTAATTGTAGCAAGACCATAAATAGCTAAGAGACTCAATCAATGACGACAAGACTTTATTAATGGTGACAAAACTCCATTAACAGTTGTTAATGACGACAATACTATAAAAAATGCAGATTCTATAAATAATAATCATTCTATTAATGGTAACAAGGCTCTCTAATTGTGATCGAACTCTCTTAACAGTGACAAAACTCTTTTAAGGATGGCAAGACCATTATAATGGTGACTTGACCATATATTGCGACAAATTTTTTTTTTTAATTGTAGCAAGACTCTAATAATTATGGTAATAATGACAAGATTCATTTAATGAAAACAAGACTACATATGATGACAAAACTCTATTCATTTTTAAATGGCTGTTATTGATTACAAAAACAAAACTCTCTACATGGTTACAAGACTCCATTAATGAAAACAAAAATATATTAATGTTAACACTGCTGTTAGTGGTGACAAAACTCTATTAATGGTGACACCGCTTCTAGTGGTGGCAAAACTCTATTAATGGTGACACGGCTGCTAGTGGTAACAAAACTCTATTAATGGTGACACCGCTGTTAGTGTTGACAAATCTCTTAATGGTTATAAAACTCCATTAATGAGTACAAGACTCTATTAATGGTGATACGGCTGTTAGTGGTGATAAAACTCTAGATAATTGCAAGACTCTAATAATGAGTATAAAACTGTATTAATGGTGACAGTGATGCTAGTGGCGATAAACCTATAAATGGTCAAAAAACCTCCATTTATGAAGTGAAAACACTATTAATGCATGGTGATAAAACTCAATTAATGGTGATTTATGGTGACACTTCTATAAAAAGTGTAAAATATCTATTAAAGATAACAGATCTCTATTAATGGAAACAAGAATATAAATGGTGAAAAAACTCTTATTAACGGAGGCAAGACTCTAAATTGGTGATAGAACTGTATTAATTAATAGTGATAGAACCTTTATTTATAGAAGGTTTATTTATAATTGTGATAAGAAAATAAAAAGGTGAAGAGACTTTATATAATGACAAGCTATAAAATGGTGATATAATTCCATTTAATGGTGATAAGACTCTATAAATGGTGACAAAAATCTATATTAACGGTTGAGAAAAAAGATCCATTAATGATGACGGGAACAGAAAAGATTCAATAAACATAATAAAAAATAAATAAATAAATAAAATGAAGAAAACGTCACCAAAAAGTGATGAAAAAAGAGTGGAAGAAACCATCACCACTAAGTAATGTTTAGCCTATCGAAAAATCCATATATATATATATATATATATATATATATATATATATATATATATATATATATATATATATATATATATATATATATATATATATATATATATATATATATATATATATATATATATATATATATAATTTACTTATCACATGTTAATATAATCCTATCTATCATATTATGACTGCAGTTCATTTGGAGATCACTTAAAAAATCATTTGCAACTCGCTCAGCGAAGACCAAATTTATCCTAATCAAATATTTATAAAAATTGCAACTTTTTTTTTTTTTGGTCTGAATCAGAACCTTGATTCGAGTTGTAATGATTTTTTTATATACGTCTTATCAGCTTCTTTTTATATATTTTTATAAAAATATGTAATATATATATATATATATATATATATATATATATATATATATATATATATATATATATATATATATATATATATATATATATATATATATATATATATATATATATATATATATATATATATATATATATATATATATATATATATATATATATATATATATATATATATATATATATATATATATATATATATATATATATATATATATATATATATATATATATATATATATATATATATATATATATATATATATATATATATATATATATATAATATATTATATATATATATATATATATATATATATATATATATATATATATATATATATATATATATATATATATATATATATATATATATATATATATATATATATATATATATATATATATATATATATATATATATATATATATATATATATATATATATATATATATATATATATATATATATATATATATATATATATATATATATATATATATATATATATATATATATATATATATATATATATATATTCTAAGATTTTCTGTATCTTAGAATTGGTGAGTAGTTTATTACTCCCATCTCCCACCTTCCACCCCACCACCACCCCCACTGCCACCCCACCCCATCCCTTCCTTTTTTTAGACATAGTTAAAGGATTTCGAATCCTATGTCAAGAAGACTTAAGGTCCATTAAATTTAAACATCTTTATTATGTATATAAATTGTGTATTGATTTTATGTTGTTTTAAATGTACTGTGAGGGGAGGGCGAGCGTTGTCGGAACAAAGCTTAACCCTAAAGGTATACTAGATCTTCGTATGGTTTCCATAAGTCTTGGAGCTATTGAATTTAACTCTTGCATCTTTAATTAAGTTAGTTTAAGGAGAATTAAATATCTTTTTATCTTAGTTTATGTTTGACAATACGTCTATTGTATAGCATAGTATATGTTTATTGAATTGAAATAAACTATGCAATATTTGCTTAGAATATCAACAGATTGTATATAAATAAATATAACTGCATACACAATAAAATATATATATATATATATATATATATATATATATATATATATATATATATATATATATATATATATATATATATATATATATATATATATATATATATATATATATATATATATATATATATATATATATATATATATATATATATATATATATATATATATATATATATATATATATATATATATAATATAATAAAATAATAATAATTATTAAAATTTTCATAATTTTTTTTTTTTTTTTTTTTTTTCTATAAATTCTCACCAGTGTGGAATTTTTTTTAACGTTATTTTTAGTTAGTACCAATTGCAAGCAAAAATAAGAATGTGGCAGAAAATTAAAGATTGTTTCTATAAATTCGTTTTATTAAAAATAAAAAAAATTCTCACCAGTGTGGAATTTTTTTTAACGTTATTTTTAGTTAGTACCAATTGCAAGCAAAAATAAGAATGTGGCAGAAAATTAAAGATTGTTTCTATTAAAAATATAAAAAAATAATTAATTATAAGAAATGTAATAATGGTAAGCGTGCTTCGGATAGGGCGTTTAGAAATTAAGGTTCTTTTCGATACTAGATTTTACGTTATAAGAACAGCTGATCGACAAGAATCAGTTTTGTATAAATAACTTAGGTTCAACCCTTTAACATTGCAAGTACAACATCGCTTTGTAAGTTTTCAACATTACATTTACATTTGTAAGTATAACATTGTTTAGTAAAATTTGCATGGACAACATTGCGTAGTAAGCCTTCAACATTACCTATTATTTTAAAGTTCAACTTTGTTTAGTAATATTGCAAGGACAACATTGCTTTGTAAGCTTTCAACATTGCATATAAAAAGATCAACACTGCTAAGTAAGGAACACCTTTACTTTTATTATAATAATAATAAGATCAACCTTACTGAGTAAGCATCAACATTACCAGTTAACAGGTAAGAACAACATTACCTTACAGCTTCTCTATGCAAAAATCGTAGCTGCCGTAAGCCTTCAAGTGAGCTATAAAAAATGATTTCTAAATTAACAATATTATAATTAATTAAATATCATTTTATGATAAATAAAGTTTTATTAAAAAATTATAATTTAATGTAAGTAATTTCTCGATATTTAGGGGTAACTAATTTAGCAAGTATATATGTATATATATATATACACTAATATTTATGTTTTAGGAAATTTTCATTTACCAAACTTCTTTTTATAATAAATAAAGATATTTAAAATATGCAAACAGTTTTTGGGCCTTTTATATTTATGTAGAAACACTTAGTAAGTTTCAATAAATTCGACATTTCATAATGAAAATTTTATGAGACGAAAACAAAGAAAATTTATGAGTGCCAAATTTAATTAAGATGTTATTTAATTTATATTTATATTTTAACATATTTTGGTGGAATGTATAATTTATTATTTAGTTTATTAATAAATAGTTTCTGAATCAAAGTTAATTCAAATTAAATACTTAGTTCTTTAATTTTTAATATTAGAGCTCAATGTGGCAACGTCTGGTTTTTACGACGAACATGAACGCCAACTTCTAGTAATAAATGCATTTTAAGATTTTATCGTTTGTAAAGATTTTCTTTGATAATATTAAGTACGATTTTAATTAGATATATATAAATTTATTTATTTATAGATGATTTTTAACTCAACAAATAATTTTTATTAGTTCTGGATCAGCTAAACTTAAAAAGTATTTTGTAGCTCATTAGGCTTTTAAAAAAAAGTAGTTCCTAAATCTTTTCAATATTATTATAATCAAAATGTCAACGTATATACAGATTTAATATAAAGGACTTATTAAAATATATGCCAGTAAAAATTATTTTTAAGTTCCTTTGGTGAATTAATTATAAATGAGAGTTTATATTAGAAATAATAGTTAGAGACAATTAAATAAAGTACGGGCAAAAAGGGCATAAAATAATTAAGAGAAAATAAGGATTTATGAGGGGTGACTTTATTTTATTGGCGAAAGATTTGTTCGCTATTTTTATAATAAGAAACAAAAAAAAAAAAAAAAAAAAAATTATGGACCTAATTTACTTCTCAAACGAATTATATATTATTATTATTTTACATAGCTCCCTTTCTAGAATATTAATTTATTTAGAGAATAAATTAGGTCTAAATTAAAAAAAAAACATATATATATATAAAAAAAGAAAAACTAAATCCTTCTATTTGGTCAGTTTAAGAATAAATCATTTTATTTGGTCAATAAAAAAAATTCTTTTCGTCAACTTATTAGTAAACTTAACTAATTCTATTAATTAATTAATGTCTAATCTATTTAAATTAATTGTTTCAAGACCTTCCTCCATCTGTTCATTAAGATCCTTTCCAATCTCTGACAAAGAAACCTTTTTATGGTAATTCTTTCTGTAACAACAATTTTTTTTTTTTTTTTTTTTTTTTTTTTTTTTTTTTTTTTTTTTTTTTTTTTTTTTTTTTTTTTTTTTTTTTTTTACGAAAATTACCTATTATTGTGTAAGAATTGAGTAAATTGAGCTTGTGAAAAAAAAAAAAATATATATTTGCTATTTCTTTTTAACCAAAAATCATTATATCTAGATCTCCTGTTTATTATTATTATTATTATTATTATTATTATTATTATTATTATTATTATTATTATTATTATTATTATTATTATTATTATTATTATTCTCCCTTATTTTTGTGAGCGGGTTTTCAATTCTAATTCTCTAAAAAAAAAATTCTTAGTTATTGAGACTCTTAGAAAAGTTAGCACTTTAATCACCTTCAACAAATCTATATGAATTTTGAATCTGATTGTATCTCTAAATTTATCGATTATGAAACAACTTCTTTTACAGTTTTCATTAAAAATTATTAAGTAGCATAAAATCAGTATCTATTTTTCATTTTTAATGGCAAGATGGAGTGAGATGATTTCTTTATGTTTCACAGTGCCAGCAATCGTCCAGGATTTCCAACACAAATTTCAGTTCTTCCAGTTTCCCCAAATCACCCTATAAATATATATATATATATATATATATATATATATATATATATATATATATATATATATATATATATATATATATATATATATATATATATATATATATATATATATATATATATATATATATATATATATATATATATATATATATATATATATATATATATATATATATATTATTATTTTTTTTTTTTTCTTTACTTATTGTTTTAACACAACATTCAAATTAAAAAATAACTAACTCTTTTAATTAATTAATAATAATAATAATAAAAATAAGTAAATAAATAAATAAATAATTTTATTATTTAATAAATTGGCTATAAATCCTATCGTAACCCTATTGAATTAATATCAATCATATTTCTAATAATAGTTTTATATTGTTTCAAGATAAAACTATCCCCCCCAATATCTCTGCAAACATTCCCCCCAATTCTGCCCCCAAAATCTCCCCTTCGCCAATAACGAGAGAGAAAAAAAATTTATATTAAAAATCTCTTTTCTTTTGAAACCTGTGGGACACACAGGGTCTAAATCCAGCCCCTCCTTTCACCCTTCACCTCCGCCCCCCCACTTTCTAAATGCATCAAAACCCTGTATTTTTTCCCTCCGGACTCCATACTCCCTCCCTCGGGTTCCTTTCCCGGACTCCTTCCTCATAAATCCGGGCTGACAAGGGACGGAAGTTAAGCCCATAAGGTTTGGCGCCCTATCTTAATTGAATCTGCAATGTAGCCTGCGTGAGAGCTTGCCCATTAGCTTTGGCAAAATGCTTCGGCCAAGGAAAAAGATTCGGTCATTAGTTTTGGTCAAAATATTGACCCAAATGATAGTTTTTCTCCAGGAGGAACCTGCCTAAAGAATCCCGCCAAAGTATCGCAGAAGAAGGTGAGGGGAAAGTGAGAGGAACAGAGAAGAGAAAATAAAAAATATTATTTTGGAAAATATTTATTTATTTGTAAACGAATTGAAATGTCTGGAGTTAATATGATGATGATGATAATAATAATAATAATAATAATAATAATAATAATAATAATAATAATAATAATAATAATAATAATAATAATAATAATAATAATAATAATAATAATAATAAATAATAATAATAATAATAATAATAATAATAATAATAATAATAATAATAATAATAATAATAATAATAATATAATAATAATATAATAATAATAATAAAATAATAATAATAATAATAATAATAATAATAATAATAATAATAATAATAATAATAATATAATAATATATAATTTAATAAAAATTTTAATTTTTTTTAATTAAAAAATAATAATAAAATAAAATAATAAAAATAAACAATACATAAAAATAATAATTATAAAATATTAATATCAATAATATTAATAATAAAATATTAATAATATTTAATTAATTCATAATTAAATTTAAATATTAAAATTTAAATTTAAAAATTTTAAAGTTTTTAAAATTAAAAAAACTATATTAAAATGTTATAAATTTAATAAATATATTAAATAAATAAATAAAAAAAAAAAAAATTTAAAATTAAAAAAATATAAATATATAATATATATAATATATATATATATATATATATATATATATATATATATATATATATATATATATATATATATATTATATATATATATATATATATATATATATATATATATATATATATATTCACCTTAGACGATTCCGGAGCTGTTCCTACTCCTTCAACCCCCTCCAACTCATTTATGCCTAAAATTGTAATTTCTTCTAAAGATGTCACTTCTGCTCTCTCTGAGATGAACACTAAGAAGGCGTACGGTCCTGATGGTATCCCTCCTGTGGTTCTCAAAACTTGTGCTTCCGAGCTTGCACCCTGCCTTGGTAAACTATTTCGTCTATGTCTTTCTACTTCAACCTTCCCTTCTTGCTGGAAACGTGCGCTCATTCAGCCTGTGCCGAAGAAGGGGGACCCCTCTCAACCCTCTAACTATCGTCCAATTTCTTTAACCTCCGTTCTTTCTAAAGTTTTCGAATCTATCCTTAACAGGAAGATTTGGAAACATCTCAATTCTTCTAATCTTATCTTTGATCGCCAGTATGGCTTTCGTAAGAAACGCTCTACGGGTGATCTTCTTTCCCTTCTCTCTGACTCTTGGTCCTCCGCTCTTCGGCATTTCGGTGAATCTTTTGCTGTGGCGCTAGACATATCGAAGGCTTTCGATAGAGTCTGGCACAAAGCTTTGATTTCCAAACTTCCCTCTTTCGGAATCTATCCTTCTCTCTGTGATCTTCTCTCTGATTTCCTTTCTGGTCGTTCTATAGCAGCTGTTGTAGACGGCCACCGTTCATCCTTATAAATCTATTAAATAGTGGTGTTCCTCAAGGATCTGTCCTATCCCCAACACTTTTTCTGCTTTTCATCAATGACCTTCTCTCTATTACTTCATCTCCTATCCACTCCTATGCTGATGACTCCACCCTTCATTACTCTTTTCATTTTGAAAGGCGCCCCTCCCAGCAACAGTTAATAGAGGCAAGGAGGGTGGCCTTGGAGCAACTAACCTCTGATCTATCTCTCATTTCAAATTGGGGCAGAGAAAACATGGTTGTTTTCAATGCCTTAAAAAACTCAATTCCTCCATCTCTCTACTCGACACAATCTTCCACACAACTACGATATCTTCTTCGAAAACACACAACTCAAACCTTCATCTCTCCTTAATATTCTAGGTGTTTCTTTTTCTCGTGATCTTTCTTGGAAAGATCACATTACCTCTCTTTCTAAACAAGCTTCTAAGAGGTTGGGTGTTTCTGAGGCGCCTTCAGTATTTCTTCACACCACCCCAGTTGCTTGCTCTTGTATAGGGGTGTTGTTCGCCCTTGTATGGAGTGCGTCACACATCTGGGGTGGTTCCACTCATACAGCTCTCCTGAAAAGGTGGAGTCTAGAGCTTTTCGCCTTATCAACTCTCCTGTTCTCACTAATTCTCTCCAATCTCTTTCTGCCCGTCGAAATGTTGCGTCACTCTCTCTTTACTATCGCTATTACAATGGACACTGCTCTTCT
>SEYY01001381.1:70000-72500 GCA_009176605.1 Armadillidium nasatum | reverse complement strand
TATTATTATTATTATTATTATTATTATTATTATTATTATTATTATTATTATTATTATTATCGTTGTTGTTGTTGATGTTATTGTTGCTCTTGTTGTTGTTGTTGTTGTTGCTGTTGTTGTTGTTGTTGTTGCTGTTTTTGTTGTTGTTGTTGTTGTTATTGTGGTTGTTGTTGTTGTTGTAGTTGTTGTTGTTGCTCTTGTTGTTGTTGTTGTTGTTGTTGTTGTTGTTGTTGTTGTTGTTGTTGTTGTTGTGGATGTTGTTATTGTTGATGTTGTTGTTGCTGTTGTTGTTATTGTTGATGTTGTTATTGTTGATGTTGTTATTGTTGATGTAGTTGTTTCAAATAACAGCAACGGTAATAGTAGTAGTACTATAGTAATTATTAGGAATGGTAGAGAAACTTATATTAATAGTTGCTGTTCCGGTTGTTGCGTTAAGACGCAGTAACCACCTAAGTCAAGAATATATATATATATATATATATATATATATATATATATATATATATATATATATATATATATATATATATATATATATAATATATATATATATATATATATATATATATATATATATATATATATGAGCCCCAAGTTTCGATATTGATTGGGCCCTTCATACCTAGGTTAGGAAACGAATGTAAGTAAATGTAAATAAATGTTTGCGGTATATTTGTTTTAAAGTTACAGGGTGTGTGGGTGTGTGGGTTTGTGGTGTGTGAGTGTGTAAGTTTGTGGGTTTGTGGGTGTGTGGGTGTGTGGGTGTGTGGGTGTGTGGGTTTGTGGTGTGTGAGTGTGTGAGTTTGTGGGTTTGTGGGTGTGTGGGTGTGTGGGTTGGGGGTTTGTGGATGTGTGGGTGTGTAGTTTGTGTGTTTTATCCTCAATATCAACCATGTGCATCTTCCGTTCGTTGCTTAAAATTTTATATGCAACCCCCTTTTACATTAATTTCTATCAATACCGTTATTTCAATCACCACAACATTATCGTTATCCTCATTTCATTCACCCTAACATTATGATTAACGTTATTTCAATCACCCCAACATTATCATTACCGTTATTTCAATCACTCCAACATTATCATTACCGTTATTTCAATCACTCCAACATTATCATTACCGTTATTTCAATCACCCCAACATTATCATTATCGTTATTTCAATCACTCCAAAAATTATCATTATCGTTATTTCAATCATCCCAACATTATCATTAACGTTATTTCAATCACCCCACAGTGTCATGCCGTTATTTCTATCGCTCCAACAATACCGTTATTTCAATGACCCCAACTTTATCTTTAGCTTTATTTCAATCACTCCAACATTATTATTACTGTAATTTTAATGACTCTTACATTTCTCTTTTAGTTTTTTTTTCTGTTTAAGTTGTCAGTACTGTTGTTCTTGTTGTTCTTGTTGTTCTTGTTGTGGATGTTGTTATATTTTAAGGATTCACATCAGCATCAGAAAATGCTGAACATGTCTAAAGTTTAAAGATCCCATTTGGCGTCCGCAAAAGCAGATTCGGTGCTACAAATGAATGCATGTCACATGAACATTTGCCTAAGGGTTCTACCCTAGTATCCCCCGACCCTTGAGTGGTGGTTAAGAAATAGTTAATAAACCGTTCCTTAGATCAGCAGTGTGTTAATAACAAGTTCAAACGTGTCTGACAATCAGTCTTCTTTTTCATATTCACTCTAAAAAAGTTTACGTGGATATTTTGTCGATCATCATCAATGTGTTATTAACATATAACACATACAGTCAGCGTTACTTCAATTTAAAACGCATACAATACTTGAATTTTTTTTATTTAGCCTTATATTATGATGTGTGTATTTATGGTATGCAAGTAACACTAAATAATATGTGCTATATTACGTGTTAATTAACACATTGGTAATTATCAGCAAAATAGTCGTGTTAAAAACGCACAAATGTTTTGTTTTGTAGGTACCATTCTTTTCTGTACTACAGTGAGAATAATATCTTCATTCAAATAACGCTAAATTATATGTGTTGTACTAGGTGTTAATTAACACATTAGTAATTATCAGCAAAACAGACTTGTTAAAAGCGCACAAAAGTTTTTAGGGTGTAGAGACCATTCTTTTCAATACTATGGTGAGAATAAAATCTTTATGCAAGTAACGCTAAATGATATGCGTTATATTACGTGTTAATTAATACATTGGTAATTATCAGAAAAAAAGACGTGTTAAAAAACGTACAAAAGTTTTTAGGATGTAGGGACCATTCTACAACAATAATGGCCCTATAAGTTTGCCTATAGGTATTACATATTCATGACGTCACTAATCGCTAGTTTATTTCCTCAAATTTTTATTATATCTCTCCATACCCTCCCCCCCCCAAAACCATTCTGACCAAATGGATGTTATTATTAAAACTTAAATATATATATAATATATATATATATACTATATTTTGTATATATATATAATATATATATATATATATATATATATA
>SEYY01001381.1:37500-55000 GCA_009176605.1 Armadillidium nasatum | reverse complement strand
ACTTTAACAGCTATTTCATTTTTCTCTAAACAAATGTGAAAATAAAACCAAAACCATTAATACCCTAACAGTTTTAACAGTTAAATAGCAGCAATGGAAATTAAGGCCTTAACAGCTCTAACAGCTAAATGACAGAAATAACAGCTATTCTTTTAAAATAACTGCGAAACAAAGTCAATAAAATTAGAATTAACGTTTTGACAGCTAAATA
Source organism: Armadillidium nasatum (assembly GCA_009176605.1). Lineage (NCBI taxonomy): Eukaryota > Metazoa > Arthropoda > Malacostraca > Isopoda > Armadillidiidae > Armadillidium > Armadillidium nasatum. The sequence goes on along the minus strand of SEYY01001381.1, from coordinate 54,789 downwards.
ACAGTTATAATAACACTCTTAACAAAACAGTTTAACAGTTTATTAACAGTAGTTTTAACAGCAAATAACAGCATTAGCAGCTATCCATTAAAATAACTGTGAAAAATATAGTTATAACAGCTAAAATCATTAAGAACTTTAATTGCAAAATAACTGCAGTAGCAACAGCATCTATAAAACCTAACAGCTTTAACAGCTAAAATAACACATATATATATATATATATATATATATATATATATATATATATATATATATATATATATATATATATATATATATATATATATATATTGTGTGTGTGTGTGCGTGCGTGTGTGTGTGCGTGCGTGTGTGTGGGTGTGTGTGTGTGTGCGTGTGTGTGTGTATGCGTGTGTGTGTGCGCATAAGGAAACTGGTTTGGAGAAATCTCATCTAAAGAGGAAAGTGGAAGAATAACTTAAGCATTCATGGAATGACAAGTGATAAGGAGCACTTCCCTTCCAGGCTCTTCCAAATCGTTGCAAAGAGAACAACAACGATTATTGGTGAGAGAGAGAGAGAGAGAGAGAGAGAGAGAGAGAGAGAGAGAGAGAGAGAGTGGGAGAGGGGGAGGGAGGGAGAGGAAGTGAGGGAGAGAGAGAGAGAGGTAGCGAGAGAGAGTGAGAGTGAGAGTGAGAGTGAGAGAGGACCTTTGAAAACTAATGAAAGGGAAAAAGCAATGATTCCTTCGACGTGAAGAAGAAGAAAATGAAGATCGTACAGAAAAAAAAGTAGAACAAGAAGGAAGATAAATGAATAGAATAGACAAAAGAAAGAAAAGGAAATGTACTGAAAGAAAGAGAGTAAAGATTAAGAAGGTAGAGAGCAGATTTCAACTACTACTACTACTACTACTACTACTACTACTACTACTACTAATAATAATAATAATAATAATAATAATAATAATAATAATAATAATAATAATAATAATAATAATAATAATAATAATAATAATAATAATAATAATAATAATAATAATAATAATAATAATAATAATAATAATAATAATAATAATAATAATAATAATAATAATAATGTGTTAGGAATAAAAAAAAATTATAAAAATATAACATTTTGAATAAACAATGTAAATAAATAAATAAAAAATTTGATAAATATTTTAATTTTCAAATCAATTTTAAAGAACAAGGAATGTAACAAAAAAAAATTTCATTTATAACAAATACTATGAATTATTTTTTAACAGTTTTTCTTTAATCTGAGTTTTCTCTCTATCTATCTATCTATCTCTATCTCACTCTCTTTCTTCCTCTCTTTCAATCTCTTCTCTCTTCCCCTCTCTCTCCTCCTCTCTTCCTCTCTCTTTCTTCCTCTCTCCTCCTCTCTCTCTCTTCCCTCTCTCAATCTTTCTCTTTTTTACTGTCTTTCTCACTTCCATTCTTTCTCATACTCTTTCTTCTGCTCTCTCTCTCTCTCTCTCTCTCTCTCTCTCTCTCTCTCTCTCTCTTCTCTCTCTCTCTCTCTCTCTCTCTTTCTCTCTTTTTTTTTCTCTCTCTCTCTCTATCTTTCTCTCTCTTTCTGAAAAAGTCAACATTTTTAGTCCTTATTTTGATAGCACTTACCTAATTGCTCTCTCCTTCTATATCTCTCTATCTACCTATTTCTCTCTCTCTCTCTCTCTCATTTTAATCTTTTTCTTTCCTTCACTCTCTTAATATCTCTTTCCATAACCAGGACAAAACTCTCAACTTCCCTTTTGATAACTACTCTCACTTACCCTCTTTGCCCCTCTCTCAATCAAAATGGACACAATTCTCACCTCTTCCCGACCTCTTAAGCAACTCTTACTCTCTCTCACTCACACACACGCACACACACACACACACATCACTTCACAAGAGCTTCTACCTTCGTGTGATGAATTCTACACACTCTCCTTCTCGACCTATCGATCTAACTCTCAGAGGCAGTCAGAAACTTTTTATTTTTGGCTACTCCTTTCCAGTCCTACAGGGTGGATCAAAATGTAGAGTCTTTGTCCGTTCTACAGGGTAATTAATATTGACAATATTTGTTTTCAGAATATATATATATATATATATATATATATATATATATATATATATATATATATATATATATATATATATATATATATATATATATGTGTGTGTGTGTGTGTGTGTGTGTGTGTGTGTGTGCGTGTGTCTGTGTGTCTGGGCGTCTGTGTGTTTGTACGTGCACTACTCTATGAATGTATATAATAAACTTGTTCGTAATCATAAAACTAACACTGTTTTAATTTTCAATTCAAAACATTCGTTTTAATGTTCAGTATATCGTACCTACCCATAATTGCTGACATAAGGATATCATTAGGGTAGGAGCGATACCCAAACATTACGTAATAATATACTCGAATCAATAATATATCTCATTAGTGACGGAAGAATTTTTTTTTTTTTTTAAATGGGTATAAAGAATATGTTGGTTGGGCATTGGGTATTTTTAGGAATAAATTGATTTATATACTACAACATATTATTTATTTATTTTTTTTTATATGGAGAAAGCACAGAAGGGCTATATATAATTATATATATATATATATATATATATATATATATATATATATATATATATATATATATATATATATATATATATATATATATATATATATATAGGGAGTGAGGATTTGTATTTTCGTGTTATGTGTAATAGGACATAGCATTAAGCCTGAGATTTCAATGCACGAGCCCTCATCGATGGAGGAAGTATGCGGTTAAAAGAATTCCCAAGAGCTGTCTTCAGTGCAACAGTTCAAAAACCAAGGGCATATATGGAAAGGTCAGTTGAAAAGACAGAAAGCCCTAGACTCCACCACTTTAAGAATAGCTATATTAATGAAACCTATTTAATCACACCAGATATGAAATGCGTACTCCACAAAAGAGCGAACCACCCCTGTACCGAGCCAGCAAATGGGGTGGTTTAAAGGAGCCTCAAAACACCTAACCTAATATATATATATATATATATATATATATATATATATATATATATATATATATATATATATATATATATATATATATATATATATATATATATATATATATATATATATATATATATATATATATATATATATATATATATATATATATATATATATATATATATATATATATATATATATATATATATATATATATATATATATATATATTAGAACCAAAGCTTAAGAAGCTCTTGATATATAGCCCTTTTTTAGCCATCTATTTTCCCAACCAGACGGGTTTCACCTAAATTCTGTCATCGTTAGCTATTATAAATTTATAAATATATATAATTTTCTACCGCAAATGTTATTACAGACAATTCACGCTCATTTAACCGCCAATATGGCAACACTGCGTGAGCGAAACCGCCTATATGGTAACACCGTGAACGAAACCGCCAATATGGCAACACTGCGTGAGCGAAACCGCCTATATGGCAATACTTCGACTGAAAACCGAAGTGTTGCCAATTCGATGTCATCGTTTTTTTTTTATTATCTTTACTCCTTGAGTTATACTATTTCTTTAAAAATTACGTATCAATCTCCATTAGTTAGATAAAAAAAGACTATTTGTTAATTAACTTTAATGTGTTAAGCCATTTTTACAAATCTTGTGTCAGTATATATATATATATATATATATATATATATATATATATATATATATATATATATATATATATATATATATATATATATATATATATATATATATATATATATATATATATATATATATATATATATATATATCACTAATTTTGTAGGAAATGACGTAAATATCAATTTTTATGCCTATGCATCCGTCTATCTTAATATATGAGTGAAGATTGACTTATGTTCTGGGACTAAATTGCATTCGAAATGCCCGAATCGTTTTTATTATTTTATTATTATTATTATTAATTTTATTTTATTTGTTTGTTTAATATTTCCTATTTACTTAATATTGTGTAACCCTGTTATTAAATTTAATTACACTTAAATTATTAAATAATTTTAAAAACTTTATTAGGAAAAACTTATTATTAATGTCAATTCCTACAATACTTATGTAAGATATATTTCCTTTAAACAAAATCTAATTGTTTTAGGCAAGAGTGTACTTTAGCATCCAAAAATATTTCAAAAACTACTAAACGTACGTTAAAAATGATTATATTTTTGAAATGCTTGGCGAATTTTTAGTAAGAAAAATTGGAATATAAAAAAAAAACTTAGAATAATTTTAATACGTACGTAAGTTAAATTCTTTAATACAGAATATAGAATCGTACGTCTGGCATAATCGTACGTTTGGCAGTAGGCTACTATAACACGGCAACAATCCATCTATCAGTTATTTTTGTATCACACGGCAAACTTCGGTCATTGGGTTATGATAAGTCGAACTAAGTTCGCTAGAAAACTAAATTGCAAAAAATAAGTTAAAAAAAAAAAAAAACTAAAAATAAGTTAAAATAAAATTGGCTTTGGTACGATAATTTCTATTTTATAAATAGAAATTATCGTACCAAAGCCAATTTTTTTAAACTTATTTTTACATCTTTTACTATTTTCTTTCTCAAAATTCCCCAAGGATTCCAAAAATGTTATCCTTTTTAACGTACGTTTAGTAGTTTTTGAAATCTGTATGGATGCTAAAGTACACTCTGACCATCGTTTTATTCAAACCAAAAAGGAACGTTTAATATGTAGCTTGTATTTTTGAGTTCATTTCTTCTTTTTCGCTAATAAATTAGTTATAAGGTAATTTTTTTTGAAAAATCGCATTTGTGATTTTTTTTTAATATTTATAAAGTAGGGGAACTACTTAATATTAAGAAATTAACAATAAGAGAGTAGTATAGTAGTATGTTGGGCATTTTTGAGGGCCAAGAACATACTAAATTTTTGAGTTTGAGAAAAAAAGGAAAAAAAATTTTATTCTCTCTTTTCTAGTAAAAATAAAAATAACAAAAAATAAATAGTAATAAATAAAAAATTAAATAAAAGATAAATAAACGATAGTAAAAAATACCAACTGACTATTTTATTCAAATCACCTTGGAGTACTTAATAATCTTTCTAACAAGTTATGCGATTTCCAATTTTTGAATCGTCTGCAAATTTCGAAATATTACTTAATACATTTTCATATGTGTCATTTACAAATACAATAAAAAGTATTGGGCCCAGGACAGATCCTTGAGGCACACCATTGATAACATTCACCATTCTGAGCATTCGCCATTAATTACGACAAGCTGACTTCGATTCAATAACCAATTTTTAAGCCAATTTAAAAGTTTTCCTCGAATTCCATAAGCCCTAGGTTTTTCCATTAATATTTGATGAGGGACAGTATCGAGTGTTTTTTGAAAGTCTAAGTAAATGACATCATAAGACTTGTTGTTATCTACATTGTTAATAACTTCATTAAAAAATTCTAGTAAATTTGTTAAGCATGATCTATTTTTTTCTAAAGGCATGTTGAGAATTATTGAACAACTCGTGATCAAATAATCAGACCCCAACATGTGCAACTAATCTTGCCTCAAAAATTTTGCCAGCGATAGAAGTTAAACTAATTTGTCTGTAGTTATTAGGAAGCTTACTATCACCTTTTATATAAATAGGAGTTATATTAGCAAGTTTGAAATCATGCAGAACTATTCCTTGTTATATAGAGACTCGTTGAAGAGCTTTGTCAAAGGTTTCACTAATATATCTTTCAAGCTTTTAAGATGCACCGCGGGTAGAAGCCATCTGGTTTAGGGGATTTATTTATTTATTAATAATTTATCAATTTAGAAAGCGACTTCCTCTTCCACAATTTCAAATGTTTTTAGAATATTGTCTGTATGAAAATCTTTTATATCTTGCATGCTAGGAACATTATCTAGATTCTCTTTCATAAAAACTGAAGAAAAAATTTTATTTATAAAAATAAAAGAAGAAAAAAAGAAGAAACAGAAAAAGAAGAGGAAAAAAACAAAAAGAAGAAGAAAAAGAAAAAACAAAGAGAAAGAAGTAAAGAAAAAGAAGAAAAAAGTAAAAGAAGAAAAAGAAGAAAAAAAGAAAGAAAAGAACATTTTTATCTTATTTTACAGTTATTTTTATTTCATTTCCTGAAATCATCCTTCGAAATGATAGGAGGTAGTGTCACCTGCTTCTAACTTACAGCTTGCACAAAAGATCCCAATAGCCTTAAATTCTTGACCCCCAAGATAAAGGAGTAACCTAGACGTATATATATATATATATATATATATATATATATATATATATATATATATATATATATATATATATATATATATATATATATATATATATATATATATATATATATATATATATATATATATATATATATATATATATATATATATATATAGTGTTTGTCATAAAAATACCGCATTTTTCCACTTTTTTATCACAAAAGTTTTTTAATAAAGCATAAACAATAGAAAAATTGGGTAAGCACGTGTCAACAGTCGGGCCTAACTTTCCGACCAATGAGAAAATGACCTGCTAATGATGCAACTTAAAAAACAATTTCGTGTTTTTTTTTTTTTTTTTTTTTTTTTTTTTTTTTCTACTTAACGAATTATCGTTAACCATATAAAATTGATGGTTGAGCAGGTAAGGAGAATAGATGTATACACAACTGTACGTCAACTCTGTGTGTGTAAAGTAGTATGAACGTTTCAATACAGAAGTGTACAAAAGTATTATATATTATAAATTTTATAATAAAATAAAAATTTCTTAAAAATATATAAAATTCAATTTTAGGTAAGTATAATTATTTTTTTTTGACAGTATTTTGTTTTATATTATACGTCAAAATTTAATTTTTTTTTTTTTTTTTTTTTTTTTTTATGAGCAAGGGAGACGAGCCACTTTGCAGTGGGTGGCGCGGTTCGCTCCAGACCACCTCCCTGGCCACCTTCGAGTTGATTAAAGACATATTTTTCCCTCGCTTTTTTTCTTTTTCTTTTAACACAGCGTTGATAGTTATATAGATTCGTTGGTTGTTTACCAATGCCGATTTCTTTTTTTTTTTTTTTTTTTTTTTTTTTTTTGTAGTTGGTTGGTTACCAACTTTTCAAGTTGTTAATTGAATATTATTTTAATTACCATTTTTTACTATTATTATTATTAAATATCCGAGGGAAAAGGAATTAAATAATTTTCTCAATTTAATTAAATTCCTCTGGTGTTACGGAACTTTTTAAAGCATGATGGGAAATTAATTATATAGTTCTTTCAAAGGGAGGGGGAAGGGGGGGATATTATGTCATTTTTATAATAGCAATTTAGGTTTTTCATAATTCATAGACGATATATACATATATATATATATATATATATATATATATATATATATATATATATATATATATATATATATATATATATATATATATATATATATATATATATATATATATATATATATATATATATATATATATATATATATTATATTTATATTATTTATTTATTTATTTATTTATTTATTTATTTATTTATTTATTTATTTATTTATTTATTTATTTATTTATTTATTTATTTATTTATTTATTATATTTATATTATATATATATATATATATATATATATATATATATATATATATATATATATATATATATATATATATATATATATATATATATATATATATATATATATATATATATATATATATATATATTATATATATATCCCCTACAGAATATAAAATTATGTACACACCGAAGCAGTATCGTAAACTATTCAAACAATTTTTCAACCGCCTTCTCACCGCTGGTCAACCATCCAGAAACCGGTGTCAAGCCCCTAGAATAAACGTTTACCCCATACCCAAATGTAAATTATTAAAGGTCTCTAATTATTTCATTACCCAGGTGAATACCCATGGCAGTCTTTTGTTCTTGGCAGAATGCGTAATACAAAGCGTTCTAAACGACAGTCAACAGATGGGCAAGCTGGACAGGCTGTTATATATATATATATATATATATATATATATATATATATATATATATATATATATATATATATATATATATATATATATATATATATATATATATATATATATATATATATATATATATATATATATATATATATATATATATATATATATATATATATAATATATATATATATATATATATATATATATATATATATATATATATATATATATATATATATATATATATATATATATATATATATATATATATATATATATATCTTCTCTCTTAAAAAGTGACTAATCAAACTTCTAGAAAAAATTTGTAATCATCCAGAAATCTCTATCAATTATCTAGTTATCTAGAGTCTATGATTTAAATATAATATTTAAGAATTCAAAATGTTACATTACAAAATATGACTAATTTGGACTACAGATTTTTACTTATAATAACAATAATATAATAACAATAATAACTTATAATAACAATAACCAAAAAGTTATAAACATCCAGCAACAGTAGCATCAAAATCAACAAAAATAATTACAATAATAACAATAACAATAATTACAATAATAACAATAACAATAATTACAATAATAACAATAACTAATTACAATAATAATAATAATAATAATAATAATTAATAATAACTGTCACAACTTACAATCAACAAAAATAAAAAAAAAAAAAAAAAAAAAAAAAAAAAAAAAAAAAACAACAACAAAAAAAAAAAAAAAAAAAAAAAAAAAAAAAAAAAAAAAAAAAAAAAAAAAAAAAAAAATAAAAAAAAAAAACTTCAAAAAAAAAAAAAAAAAAAAAAAAAAAAAAAAAATTCAACAGGAACATATAACTTCATATTGAACAACAACAACATTGTAAATATTAATAATAATAATAATAATAATAATAATAATAATAATAATAATAATAATAATAATAATAATAATAATAATAATAATAATAATAATAATAATAATAATAATGTTAATAATAATAAAATCAATTATAACAACGACAATAAAAATAGCATCCAAATCAACAATAATAGCAATATATATACAGCAACTTCAACTTAGAAACAAAAATGACATCAATATTATCAATAACAAGAGTAACAATAACAACTTCAAAATCAACAATAAAAACAACAATAATATCAAAACTAACAGCAACAACAACAACAAGCAACATTAAAACCAACAGCAACTACAACAGCAATAATAATATCAAAATGGATAACAGCAATAAAAAAAACCTTCAATATCAAGAAGGACAACAACAATAATAACAATAACAACATTAAAATCAACAACAATAACAAAATTAGCAACAATAACAAAATCAACAACAATAGCAACATTGAAATCAGCAATGCCAGCAACAATGGCAATATAAAATATATACTACAACAGCAATACCAAGAACAACAAATACAACGGTAACATCATAAAAATCTACAACAACAGCAACAATAAAGTCAGATTCAACAACGACTTTGAAACCAGCAAACACAATATCAAAATAAACAACAACCGACACAACAGCAACAACTACAACAATAACTCAACAACAAAAACAAAAAAACAGCAGCAACAACAATATAACAATAACAGCATCATTAAAATCACAATAATTTAGTAATAAATAATAACATCAAAATCAACGTAAAATAATAATAAAATAATCTAACATACATAAAGTAGGTGCCTTTATATTAGTATTTCACTAATGATCCTTGAGATCTAGAAAAGCTAAAATGATCCTCTAGATCTAGAAACTAGAATTATTCTCGAGATCTGTATAGAGACTAGATGATCCTCGAGATCTTTATAGACTAGAAGGATTCTCGAGATCTATATAGAGACTAGAATGATCCTCTAGATATAAAGGCTAGAATGATTCTCGAGATCTATATAGAGACTAGAATGATCCTTTATATCTAGAGACTAGAATTATCCTCTAGATTTAGAGACTAGAATTATCCTCTGGATCTAGACACTAGAATGATTCTCGAGATCTAGAGATTAGAATGATCCTTGAGATCTATATAGAGACTAGAATGATCCTCGAAATCTATATAGAATAGAATGATTCTCGAGATCTAGAAACTAGAATGATAATCTAGATCTAGAGATTAGAATGATCCTCGAGATCTAGAGACTAGAATTATCCTCTAGATCTAAAGACTAGAATTATCCTCTGGATCTAGATACTAGAATGATTCTCGAGATCTATAAAGACTAAAATGGTTCTCAAGATCTAGAGACTAGAATGATCCTCGAGATTTGTATAGAGACTAGAATGATCATTGAAATCTAGAGACTAGAATGATCCTTTAGATCTAGAGACTAGAATGATAGTTTAGATCTAGAGACTAGAATGATCCTCTAGATCTAGATACTAGAATGATTCTCGAGATCTATATAGAGGCAAAAATGATCCTCAAGATTTAGAGACTACTCGAGATCTATATAGGATAGATTGATTCTCGAGATTTATATAGAAAAGTTTCTCTTCACAAATAGGGCAATGCCCTTAAAAAAAAAAATTGTCCTAACGAATCGTTGGGACAAGTAGCAAAATTGTCGCTGTAAAATTTTCAACAATAATATATTTTGAGTGTGATACATTTATTGTATCTATATATATATATATATATATATATATATATATATATATATATATATATATATATATATATATATATATATATATATATATATATATATATATATATATATATATATATATATATATAAATTTTAAATGGCTCTTAGTTTTTGCTTCCTTTCAACAATAGAATTTGTTTGACGTGACCGTGGCTCAAACGGTAGAGTGATTGACTCGCGAGCTTGAAGACACCGGTTCGATCCCGTTTGTGCTGGATCTTAGATATAATTTACCTAGAAAAGTTCTTCTCAAATAGGGCAATGCCCTTAAAAAAAAAAAAAAAAAAATTGTCCTAACGAATCGTTGGGACAAGTAGCAAAAATGTCACTGTAAAATTTTCAACATATATATATATATATATATATATATATATATATATATATATATATATATATATATATATATATATATATATATATATATATATATATATATATATATATATATATATATATATATATATATATATATATATATATATATATATATATATATATATATATATATATATATATATATATATATATATATATATATATATATATATATATATATATATATATATATATATATATATATATATATATATATATATATATATATATATATATATATATATATATATATATATATACTAAGAAAGTCGCTTCTTCGATTTATTTTCTAACAAGAAAATAAGTAAAAAAATTTGTTGTGACATTTTTGTCACTTGTCCCAACGATTCGTTAGGACAATTTTTTGCAGTGTAAGTAATTATAGTATTAACTTAGTAATTAGGGTCATAAGTATATAGTGCCAACAGGGTCAAACTATGAATATGATAGATGATAGACCCTGTATATATATATATATATATATATATATATATATATATATATATATATATATATATATATATATATATATATATATATATATATATATATATATATATATATATATATATATATATATATATATATGTGTGTGTGTGTGTGTGTGTGTGTGTTTGCGTGCGTGTGTGTGTGTGTGCGTGTATATGCGTGTGTGCGTGCGTGTGTATGTGTGTGTGTGTGTATTCTATGTAAGTATAAAAGCAAATTTTCACATGCATGTATATAAGTAATAATAAGAAAATGATATAATAAATTACACATATATAAATTAGATCCAATTTTAAGGTATCGAATGAACAAAGCGTCGAGTCTCGGTTTTTCGTGGCAAACAATTTTCATCATAAATTTGCACTTCTCTCTTATTAAAGCAATTAAAAAATCATAATTAACAGCTCGCAAAAATCCCGAAAAATTTACCTACATATATTCAGACCAATTAGGTAAGAGAGACCCTTGGTTTCTATAATACGTTATTATGCTAATTCGTTTTTTCTCTCTCTTTCTCTTTTTCTTCTCTCTATTTCTCTTTCCTTCTCTCTTCTTCCCTGTCTTCTTTCCTCTCTCTTCTTCCCTTCCTTTCTTTCTTTCCTTCCCTCCCTCTGTGTCTCTCCTTACCTCCCTCTTTCTCTCTTCCTCTTTTTTTTCTCTCTCTATTTCTCTCTCCCTCTCTCCCTCCGTCTCTCTTTCTCTCTCTCCTTCCATATCTCCCTTCCTCTCTCTCTCTCTCTTTTCCTATCTCCCTTCCTCTCTCTCTCTCTCTCTCTCTCTCTCTCTCTCTCTCTCTCTCTCTCTCCTCTCTTTCTTTCTCTACTTCCCTCCCTCTCTCCCTCTTTCTCTTTTCCTCTCTCTCTTTCTCTTTTTTCTTTCTCTCCCTCTCCTCTCCCTCCGTCTCTCTTCTCTCTCTCTCTCCCTCCCTTTCTTTCTCTACTTCCATCCCTCTCTCTCTCTCTCTCTCTTTCTCACTTCCTCTCTCTTTCTTTTTTCTCTCCCTTTGCCTCTCTTTCTCTCTCTCCTTCTCTCCCTCTCTTTTTCTTTTTCTTTCTCTCTCCCTCCGTTTTTTCTCTCTCTCCTTCCCTCTCTCCTTTCCTCTCTCTCTTCTTTCCTCAATTTCTCTCACTCCTTCCTTCCCACTCTCTTTCTCCTTCAATACCTCTCTCTCCCTCTCTCTCACTTCCTCTCTCTCCTGACAGATTCAAACCATTATACTGCTACATGTGCACATACGATCATTTGTGTGAGAAATGTAAGTAACACTTAAAAATTATGTTACTAGTGTTATTAGAGAGATATTGAATACAGAGAAGGCGGTTTTAGCAGTAATTATTCTAATAACATAAATACTGTTTTACGTAACGACATTCAAGCATCGTATTATAGATACAACTGATGTTAGTTAAAAGATACTAAATAGATATTTTTGCGTATCTAAATTTTTAGATATATAATGAACAAAAACGAATAATAGAATTAAACTTTCATAAATAGATTAAATGTATATATGCAAGGAATTATATATATATATATATATATATATATATATATATATATATATATATATATATATATATATATATATATATATATATATATATATATATATATATATATATATATATATATATATATATATATAAAGATACAGAACAATAAAAATCATATAAATATACACAGAATTATACAATATACGGATACAAAATTGGCCACAGAAAATTAACGACGTGAGGGTGACAGGAAATTATAAAAGTTCTTTCTGACGGACTTCGTCTGCTTGACATATTGAAATACGTAATGTACTGTTGACTTAATTATAATCTCGTGTGAGAGTGTGTGTGTGTGTGTGTGTGTGAGAGAGAGAGAGAGAGAGAGAGAGAGAGAGAGAGAGAGAGAGAGAGAGGAACAGACAGGGAGAGAGGATATTTTGAAATATTTAATGTACAGTTTGTTTATGGTTTGAGATTGTGTATCTATGAGTGTGTGTGTATGTGTGTGAGAGAGAGAATTTAGGTGTACGTGCGTGTGTATATGTGGGAGAGAAAGAGATAGAAGAGAGAGAGAGAGAGAGAGAGAGAGAGAGAGAGAGAAAGATTCAGCTCTCACGAGAAAAACAATGATAAACCCATTAAATGACCGCATACATAGGTTATTACGATACATTAGTTAAACATGGGTAAGTTCGCATAAATTGGTGAGTATAGGTTAATATGAGGGTACGTCTAATAACCAATTTTGATATACAATCTATTGGATTGTATTTATACAGATGTTTCTTTTTGTTTCATTATGCTATATCGATGCTGTATGTAATCGATATATTAACATTTTTATCTTTCGATATATATATATATATATATATATATATATATATATATATATATATATATATATATATATATATATATATATATATATATATATATATATATATTATATATATATATTGAAAATTAAATAAATTTAAATTAAAATTTTATTAAAAAAGTTGACCAAAAATTTTTGTTAATCCTCAGACTTCAAAATGAATTCAATAAGACCTATCCCAATTCAAGGCCGAACGTGAAATTTTAATCAGAAGCTATTGTCAGTAATAAAAAATCGGACAAGTTAAAATATTTGTGAAGCTCAAAAATAATAATAATAACAATATATATATATATACAGTGGCGGCTCGTCATTATGGGCTCCGGGGCTGCAGCCCCTCCAAATTAAAAATACCAGGCGTAGGATGTTGATATAAATATGAAATTTTTGTCAGAGAAAAGTGATTTAAATTCATTTTTTAACAACTTAATACATAAAAAGTATAAATCATTAAAGAAAATAAGAAGTAAATGCATTTGGCATCTTCAAATTTTTGGGTACGATATTATTTTTCAAGCATTGCCATTATTTAAAAAATGGGCTGTAAAATTTCTGCCCTAATAAGACAGAAATAGCAACCACCGTAATATGTAGCAACTTACGACAGTTGTTTAAAGTCTCATCTCGACGGAGGGTGTTTTTTTAATTGTGGAAGAAAAATTACAAGTTTTATGTTTTGTTTTTTTTTTCTTGTTCGATATATATATATATATATATATATATATATATATATATATATATATATATATATATATATATATATATATATATATATATATATATATATATATATATATATATATATATATATATATATATATATATATATATATATATATATATATATATATATATATATATATATATATATATATATATATATATATATATATATATATATATATATATATATATATATATATATATATATATATATATATATAACATTATGCCAGATGCACTTCTACATACTTAAATATTACAAAAACTATTAAAAGTACATTAAAAAGGCTAACATTTTTGTAATCCTTGCAGAATTTTAAGTAAGAATAATTGGGAATAGAAAAAAATCTTATAATAATTTTAATACGTACGTAATAATTTTTTTTTTATGTTGAAAGACGTACGTTTGGCAAGTCTGTTTTTGTGAGATAAATTTTTCCAATTTTGAAGGAAGATAAATTTAGCGATTGAGTAAGAATAGTGTAAAAAAATGGGAAATTTATATAATTTGGTGTAATATGACAGTATGCTTTTAAAACATTATTTATATGAAAGCAATTACAACTCCGATGACAACGTCTGAAGCAGAGAGATGTTTCTCGACTTTGAATAGAATAAAAACTATTAAATGTAGTACCATGTATTAGCGATGTTTTCAATAGAGAGCGAAATGGTTTAAAATACCAGATTTCAATGAAAAAGTAATTGAAAACTTTTCGACATCTAAAACTCGAAGAACTAATCTTATTTTTAATAATAATATAAAAAAAAAAAAAGCTTTCCAAAAAAAAAAAAAAAATCTAAATAATAATAATAATAATAATAATAATAATAATAATAATAATAATAATAATAATAATAATAATAATAGGCCTAAATGAAATGAAAGCTAAATAATAATAATACGAATGTCAAAACATTTGCATTGATATATAGATGCTTCCAGTATATCGATATTTCCAGAATAAGTAAGGTACGTTTGAAATTTATATATATATATATATATATATATATATATATATATATATATATATATATATATATATATATATATATATATATATATATATATATATATATATATATATCTATTTACACACACACACACATATAATATATATATATATATATATATATATATATATATATATATATATATATATATATATATATATATATATATATATATATATATATATATATATATATATATATATAAACTTGCAGCCCTTCCTTGCCAAGTTTACACGAGCCGCCATATATATATATATATATATATATATATATATATATATATATATATATATATATATATATATATATATATATAATAAAAATAATAATAATAATAATAATAATAATAATAATAATAATAATAATAATAATAATAATAATAATAATAATAATAATAATAATAATAATAATAATAATAATAATAGTATAATAATAATAAAACTAATATATAATAATAATAATAATAATAATAATAATAATAATAATAATAATAATAATAATAATAATAATAATAATATGATAAAAAAACAAAAAAACAAAAAAAAAAAAACTTCAAAAAAAAAAAAAAAAAAAAAAAAACTCTTCCCAATTGGTTTATTTAAAAAAAAAAAAAAAATGTAATGCGGTTCCCAAAAATGGAAAGAGCCTATAAATATTTGAAAAATGTAAGTGTAATTCTTTCTCCTTACAGATTCGCACCGTGTAACTAATACATGGGTATTTTTTTTTTTTTTTTTTTTTAATATTAAAGTTCACATCTCACGGGCATTGTCCCATTCTATTAAATGAAATAGGTTGTATATATATATATATATATATATATATATATATATATATATATATATATATATATATATATATATATATATATATATATATATACCTTTTTTTTTTTTTTTTTTTTTTACCTTCTCACCCCCTGACCACCCCATGTTGAGGCGGCCACACTTCGCTAATGAAGCTTCCTGCCGCAGTCGGTCTCGTCCAGAGATCCTTCAAAGAAGTGATGCCCCAGAAGATTTTGGGGCGAGAGTTGGAAGGACAGCGTAATAGAAAGTGTTTCACGGTCTCCGGGGCCATTCCACATCTAGTACAGGTGGGAGATGTTGCCTGGTTTATTTTGAATTTGTGTTTGTAATGTTGTAGGTTTGGGTGGTGTCCGCATCTCAATCTTGCAAGTGAGGTTTGTAAGTGTCTTGGGAGGTTGTTGAAGTCGGGGTTTATTTCGGGGGGGGGGGTTCGTTTAGTGTGTTGTTTGGAGGTCTGTTGATCAAGTATGAATGTGTTAGTTGAGTGTGTATATGTTTGGTTGTTGTGGTATTGGGGGGAGGAGGGGGGATGTGATTTAGGATCTGTTTGTAAAAGGCGCCGGTGGACGATGGAGGGTGTGTTAGTCTCTGTGGGGTAGGTTGGAGGAGAGTATTGTGACATGGGTGTGAGGGTAGACGTGTTTTTGCGTAAAATTGGGTGCCTATCATTTCAAGGTGATTCCTTATAGGTAGTATCTTGGTTTCGTTATGTAGGTGTTGTTGAGGGGTTGTGCGTGTGCAGCCAGTGATGGTGCGAAGGGCTTTATTTTGCGTTATTTGGAGTGTAGTTAAGTTTTTGTTGGAGA
>SEYY01001381.1:27500-32500 GCA_009176605.1 Armadillidium nasatum | reverse complement strand
TGAGAATCTGAAAGTAGGGGACAATTAATTAATCTTTTAGCCTTAGACTCAACCCTATCCAGGAGAGTGGAGGAACTAGAGCCCTCCAAATGTGAGAACAGTACTCCATACAAGGGAGAATAAGACCCTTATATAATTGGAGTAACTGCTCAGAAGAAAACCTGAATATAGAATTCTCAGCTTCTTAGAGGCCGCCTTAGTAACCATTGTGATATGTGATTTCCAAAACAATTTATTGTTTATGTTTAGACCAAGAATGTTAATGTTTTTTACAGGTGAGACGAGAGAGCCATGAAAGAAGATAGGAAAGTTGGGAGACGTTTTGGAGAGGGAGATGTGAAGAAGTTGCGTTTTTAAAGAGTTAAATTTCATAAGGTTGCTATGACCCCACCGGGAAATCCCATCCAGATCGGCAAGAATAGAATCAGAAAGTTGAAGAAGAGAAGCAACTCTAGAAGCAAAGGTGGAAACAGATTTGAAATGAGTAGAAGAATGGAGAGTTGAGTTATCAGCATAAGAGTGAACAGATTTTGAAGTGCAGTTGAGAAGATCGTTAATGAAAAGTAAGAATAAAGTCGGAGATAAAACAGAACCCAGAGGAACACCACAATTGACAGGAAAGGAGGAGGAGGTCGCACCGTCTACAAGTGACGAAATGCAAAGATAAGGAGGAAACCCAAAGGAAGGGAACTTAGAGGACCATACCCTCTCAAAAGTCTTGGATATGTCAAGCGTGACCACGCATGATTCCCCAAAGTCCCCATAAGGACAGAAGACTTAAATAGGTCAATATAGTTGGAAGGGTCAGAGCGGCTACCTTTATAGGGATCAGCTGAACATATGAGCGTTTCCATCACTGAGGAAAAGTATTTGTATGAAGGCATAAAGAGTATATATATATATATATATATATATATATATATATATATATATATATATATATATATATATATATATATATATATATATATATATATATATATATATATATATATATATATATATATATATATATATATATATATATATATATATATATTATATATTTTTTATTATTTTTATTTATTTTTTTTTTTTTAGTAATTTTGAATTGAGCTTTAAATAATAAAATTATTGAAAAAGGAAATCTCGAGAAATAAAACTGAAAAAAGTTATTAAGTCTCCTTATTAAAAATACTGATCCAATCTGATTTTCAGGTAACTTAAACGAAATGTTTGCATTGAACTGTCAAGAAACGAAATTACCCTGCATTGCGCCATTCATTTGTACTATTTCTTGAGTCTTTTTTTTTTTTTTTTTTTTTTTTCCAACTCATTTTGAAAACTTTTCTAAAAGTTTCATGAAAATCAGCTGAGATTGGTTTATTATATATATATATATATATATATATATATATATATATATATATATATATATATATATATATATATATATATATATATATATATATATATATATATATATATATATATCCTGAAGTTTTAAGGAGCACAAACAAATCCTGGTTTTATGAATAGGGAGATAGGGACTATTTTTTTATTTTCTAAATCCATATCGCCTCCAATTCAGATTTTAAACATTATTTTGTGTGATAATTTGTTCCAATATCTTGTAATGCAAGTAATAAATTTGGAATCCTTGAAGAATTTTGATAAAGAAAATTTAAAAAAATGTGAAAATAAGTTAAAATTAAAAAAAAAAAAATTTGTTTTTGTACGATAATTGAGGGAAAATCTGTCCTTATTATTACTATTATTATTAAAAAAATTTTTTTTAGCGAACTTAATTAGACTTATTTAACCTGACGACCGGAGATTGCCGTGAGATTGTGGCCTAACTGTTAGCTGGTTCGTTGCCGTAGGATCGTAGCCTACTGCTATGTTACACCAAATATATATATATTTAACATTTTTGTTATAATTTTCTCAGTCAATTGCGAAATTTATAGTCTTTCAATTCTCGAAATTTGACTCATAAAAAGACGCTCCCAGACATGCGCTGCCAGACGTACGAAGTCGTTCAGCTTCTTAAAAAATTATAAAATACGTAGTAATTAAAATTAATATAAGTTTTTCTTTTTTTAATTCCCAATTTTTCCTTACAAAAATTCTTCAAGGATTCCAATGATGTTATCCTTTTTAACGTAGGTTTAGTAGTTTTTTAAATTTTTGAGGATGTTAAAGTGAAGTCTGGCCATATATATATATATATATATATATATATATATATATATATATATATATATATATATATATATATATATATATATATATATATATATATATATATATATATATATATATATATATATATATATATATATATATGTGTGTGTGTGTGTGTGTGTGTGTGTGTGTTTGTCTTTGCAGTAACGTTAATAACGATGAATACTTTTCTTGAACTAATTAAAACAATAGAAACAAATGCCCTGCAGCGTCTCATAAGGTTAATTAATTAATGTTATTCAATTTAATATAGAGAAGTTTAGTCGTAGAAAGGTATTTAAGACGAAGTTTTTATTTTCCCCGAAGATCATTTTTAAAAAGTTCGCTCTCGCGCGAGGCCCGTCTATTAAAACAAACAGAAAAGGCAGAGAATAAATTCAATACAGTTTCCTCTGTAATTAAGAACAGAGAAAACATCATTTGTTCCTGTTAATTAGAAACTAAATAGATTCTATGTGAATTCAGGAAGAGATAATTTAGAACGATGATGAAGGGAGAGAGGAGAGGGAGAGAGGACCATTGGAGAGAATAAAGAGGAGGGAGAGCTTAATAAAGGGAGAATTGGGGAGCGAAGGGATACGTTAGAATGAGGTGTAGGGGGGGGGAGAAATACAAGGAGACGGAAACTTCGATCAACACGTCTTTCTTAGAAGAGAGCTGAATCCAGTCTAAGTAATGAGAAATAATGTCATGTATTTTATCTCCACGCCCATAATAGTTTTTAAACCAATCACCATCTCTAAAATAGTAATAATAGGCGGGGTTTGTAAGCGCCCATCAGCCATTCAACAGGAAGATTAGTAAACACTCGGCACGGACCATTAGTTTTATGGGAAGATTTACAGTTCAGTCCTTGTCGTCGCTACCTGTCGTCGTGTAAGAACCTATATTACAGTTTCCGAAGACAACAAAAGACACCGGAAGATGGGGGTCTTACTTCCTTCAGCGTTAGAGGAAGTTGTAACGGTAATGAAAAGGAAATCAGCGAAGACTCCTCTGCCTTAATTGAGTAAAGAGTTTGTTTAAACGATGACTAGAAGAAGAACACCACCCCACACCCCTCTTCGCTCACAGAGGGAAAAAGAGATCGACGCAGAAATATTCGTAAATGGCTCATTATTTCTTAGTTTCTCATTACCATATTTTCTATTTAAAAGTTTTTTTTTTTTTAAACTCAAAATTTCCCCCCTCTACCCACACACTCTCCCCCGACAAACCCTAAAACACCCCTACATCGTCGACCCTTGCTTTTATACTTAAACTCTATTTTCCCCTTATACTCTCTCTCTCTCTCTCTCTCTATAATAAATATTACTCCATTAGTGCGTGTATACATCTCCATTACAGGGAATTAAGCGCTCCTGCCTGCACTAAGGGGCGAAAATCGGTGCGTATAAAGGGAAAATTCTTCTTATATTAATGGGTCATGATGAAGTTGAGTGAATAACTGGATTTATTAAAAGAAATACAAATAGCTTTATAATACACAACTTAAATACAAGGCACCATATATATATATATATATATATATATATAATATATATATATATATATATATATATATATATATATATATATATATATATATATATATATATATATATATATATATATATATATATATATATATATATATATATATATATATATATATATATATATATAACCTTGATTTTTTTTAAATGTTATTTTGGGTTCAAGGGTACAGTGCAAAAATTGTCCTAACGAATCGTTGGGACAAGTGTAAATAAATGTCAGTAAAATTTTCAATAGAGAAAAGACATGTTAAGCATAAGAAAGTAGCTTCACAGATTTATTTTCTATAAGAAAATAAATGAAAAAAATTTGTTGTGACATTTTTGTCACTTGTCCCAACGATTCGTTAGGACAATTTTTGTGGTGTTGAGATGAATTGCATATCCTCTAAGATTCTCAAAATCTTACTAATCCGAGCTTCCACCTCTGTCATTGTATAAGCTGTTTCAGATCTTTCTGGCAACCTGATATAGTTTTTCTGGCAACCTAATATATTCTATCACTCTTTAATGCCTTTTCCTCCTGTTGTTCTTTCGTTAATGCAGAAAAGAAGTGAAGACTTCTCTTAACCAAACCATTTTTCAGCTGTTTCAAATTCTATATTTTTCTTTTTAATTTTTTTTTAATATGACTTAATAAGATTTTGGAAGATTTATAGATCTAATTATTTCTATATCTTATCTCAAATTTACTCTTATCTATTCTATATATATAGGAATCTTTTCTTTCTCACTGACTCTTATGGCTTTTTTTTTTTTCTTTTTCCTTTTTTTTTTTTTTTTACCGTGGTTATGATTACATATTGAAATCATTCGGTAAAGTCGGGCACAAATATTCCTTTTTGTGAATATCGTTCCTTCTCTCTTTATAACTTAATCTCTGATTTTCTCATCTTCTGCCGATCTATATAGCATCTGAAACAGACTCCCATCTCAATATGTATTAATAAGCAAATTATAAGATCAATTATAGCGTTATATTTTTAATATTTTTAGACTTGATGATGGTCCCAGTTGGGTCGAAACGTTGTTCAAAAAAAAAAAAAAAAAAAAAATCTATCCCATCAGGAAATGCCGACAGATTTTGTTTACTTTCTGAATGTTTTATTAATTGCATTTCCTTTAATTAAATATATCCAAATATATATTATATATATATATATATATATATATATATATATATATATATATATATATATATATATATATATATATATATATATATATATATATATATAT
>SEYY01001381.1:22500-25000 GCA_009176605.1 Armadillidium nasatum | reverse complement strand
TAAATTGAGTTTGGAATTGAATTTAAATGTAACTTTGAATTTGACATTGACTTTGATTTTGAATCGAACTTTAAATTTTGGGTTTGAATCTGACTTTAACTTTGATTTTGACTTTGAATTTGAACTTGACTTTGACTTTGGATTTGACATTGAATTTGACTTTTGAATTTGACATTGACTTTGACATTGAATCTACCCTTAAATTTGAGTTTGAATCTAATTTTAACTTTGAGTTTTGACTCTGATTTTAAATTTGACTTTGAATTTGACTTTGAATTTAAATTTGACCGAATTTCATTCTAATTTTAACTTTAAATTTCCTTCTGACTTTGACTTTAACACACACACCCACACCCATATATATATATATATATATATATATATATATATATATATATATATATATATATATATATATATATATATATATATATATATATATATATATATATATATATATATATTATATATATATATATATATATATATATATATATATATATTAGTGTGAGTGTATGTCTATGTTTCCTTTTGTAAACTAAGAATCGCACTCACTCACTGATATCCTTAGAGATGCCCTAATTGCTTTTTGACCTCTATTCATGACATGTGACCTCAGTTGACCTTTGTGACACTCTACCGGATTTATTGTCACAAAAAGAACAAGGAAAAGGATTGTCCTCCTGAAAATGAGCCAGTAATTAGAAATATAGAATATATATATATATATATATATATATATATATATATATATATATATATATATATATATATATATATATATATATATATATATATATATATATATATATATATATATATATATATATATATATATATATATATATATATATATATATATATATATATATATATATATATATATATATATATATATATATATATATATATATATATATATATATATATATATATATATATATATATATATATATATATATATATATATATATATATATATATATATATATATATATATATATATATATATATATATATATATATATATATATATATATATATATAATATATATATATATATTATTATATAATATATAGATAAGATCAATAATAATCTCTTCTTCGAAGAAAGAGATTCCAACTCCCTGAGGAAATACAAATTGAAAAGAAATTTTTAAAAAAATTTATTTAGAAAACTTCAAGTTTAAAAACCATAATAAGGAAAAAAAAAAAAACAATATAAAAACCATAATAAAAAAAAAAACATTTAAAAAACATAATGCAATTAAGAAATTGAAGCTTACTTCCATGGTGATACTTTTTTAGTTTTTCATTTTACAATAATTCCCTTAAACCATGTTATGTTGTTATGTTGTTGTTGCTATGTAATATTATGCTATTTTATGTTATATTGTTATGTTATGTTATGCTATGTTATGTTGCTATGTTGTTATGTTATGTTACGTTATGTTATGTTATGTTATGTTATGTTATGTTATGTTATGTTATGTTATGTTATGTTATGATATGTTATGTTATGTTATGGCAATAGGGTCTAAATTATGGCACAAGTGTAGCACTGAGCAATCTACAAAATGGTACATTGCTCAGTTTCCATAAATTTGTTGCTCTCCGTTTTGCTGGAGCTCAATTTTGACTTTGGTACATAGCTCACCAATACCCACACTGCAGAAATTGTCCTAACGAATCGTTGGGACAAGTGACAAAATGTCACAGTAAAATTTTCAACGGAGAAAAGACACGTTAAGCTTAAGAAAGTCGCTTCACCAATATATTTTCTTATAAGGAAATAATTTAAAAAAAAATTTGTTGTGACATTTTTGCCACTTGTCCCAACGATTCGTTAGGACAATTTTTGTAGTGCAGGATCCCCTAGAGGTATGAGATGAGATCACAAGAATGGTTCAAAGGACCTTTATGGGGTTTCTTATAGGAGCAGCAGTCAATCAGCATCAGAAGGGGAGAAATTACTATTATTATTACTATTATTATTATTATTATTATTATTATTATTATTATTATTATTATTATTATTATTATTATTATTATTAATATTTATTAATGTTTAATTACTTCTATAGATAGCGTAGCTCGGTGCACGGAAAAGTTAACAATATGACGACGCAGCTGTTAGCGAGTTCGATCCTGGTCCACCTGAAATTTATCTTATATATATATATATATATATATATATATATATATTATATATATATATATATATATATATATATATATATATATATATATATATATATATATATATATATATCGAAATAAGATATCCCCAAAATTAGTTGGTTTACATTTCTGTTAAATTCTTAACGATCTTAAAGAGACAAACAGAGAGACCTGAAACGAGAAGCTCCGAGATTTCTTATCGTGAAACTCAATAGACGTTAATAATGCTGCGAAAGGATCATTATATATATATATATATATATATTATATATATATATATATATATATATATATATATATATATATATATATATATATA
>SEYY01001380.1:5000-22911 GCA_009176605.1 Armadillidium nasatum | reverse complement strand
GAGGCCCATCAAATTCCAAGATTGTGTTGAGTGGAGTGATGAATGAATTGAGTTTTTGATGGTGGCCGACATGTCCAGATATACGACGTTTGAAACTATGCAAGTCAAAGAAAGTTAGGCAAACAGATAATGGGAGTGTATTTCAGATTTTACCAGTAGAGTATATGTAAGAGAACATAGCGGAAAAGTCTGTGGTCGGAGAGTTGGACATAGAAAGGATGAGACGGTGTAGAAAGGCCCGTCGCACGAGATCTTCACAATGGAGGAGGTATGCAACGAGAGAGTTCAGAAGAGTAGATTCCATTGTAGTAGCCCAATTCGACGGGCAGAAAGAGATTGGAGAGAGTTATACGAGCAGGAAATAGTTTATTTGTCGAAAAGCGTTAGATTTCACCCTTTCAAAAAGAGTTGTATGTGTGAAACCACCCCAGAAATGCGAAGGTGTACTCCATACAGGGACGAACAAGCACCCCTATACAGAGAATCAACTGAACTGTTGTGAATAATTCGAGGCGCCTCAGAACACCAATCTTCTTAAAAAGATTGTTAGAAGAAAAAAGGAATTTGAGTTGTGTTTTTTGAAGAAGACATTATAGTTGGTGGAAGATTGTGTTGAGTGGAGTGATGAATGAATTGAGTTTTTCAGGCATTGAAATCAACCATGTTTTCTCTGCCCCAATTTGAAATACGTGAATGATCAGAGGTTAGATGCTCCAAGGCTACCCTTCTCGAGTTTATCAACTGCTGTTGGGTAAGACGTTTTTCAAACTGGAAGGAGTAATGAAGGGTGGAGTCATCAGCAAATGAGTGGATAGGAGATGAGGTAATAGAAAGAAGGTCATTAATGAAAATCAGAAAAAAATTGTTGGAGATAGGACAGAACCCTGAGGAACATCATTATCAATAGATTTAAAGGAAGAACGATGGCCGCTATAACATCTGCTTTAGATCGACCGGAAATTAAATTAGAGAGAAGATCACAGAGAAAAGGATAGATACCGAAAGAGGGAAGTTTAGAAATCAAAGCTTTGTGCCAGACTCTATCGAATGCTTTCGATATGTCCAGCGCTCAGCAAAGGATTCACCGAAATGCAGAAGAGTGGAGGACCAAGAGTCAGAGAGAAGGGAGAGAATTTTACCAGTACAGCGTTTCTTGCGAAAATCATACTGGTGATTAGAGATAAGATTAGAAGAATTGAGATGTTTCCAAATCTTCCCGTTAGGGATAGATTCAAAAACTTTAGAAAGAACAGAGGTCAAAGAAATTGTACGGTAGTTAGAGGGTTGAGAGGGATCCCCCTTCTTCGGCACAAGGTGAATGAGCGCACGTTTCCAGCAAGAAGGGAAGGTTGAAGTAGAGAGACAAAGACGATATAGTTTACCAAGGCAGGGTGCAAGCTCGGAAGCACAAGTTTTGAGAACCACAGGAGGAATACCATCGGAACCATACGCCTTTTTTATTGAGCGATGCTGGTGTAATTATAAATATTATATAATATATATATATATATATATATATATATATATATATATATATATAATATATATATATAGTATATATATAATATTATGAGTCCATAGCTTTTATATTTAGGAAAGTAAATATCAGCAATCAGTATCACATTCGCGTCTGCGAATGGGAAAATATAGAACATCTGCATCACATCTGCATCTGCGGATTTAAAAAATTTGACATCCGTTACATCATATATTATATATATATATATATATATATATATATATATATATATATATATATATATATTATATAATATATATATTATATTATATATATATATATATATATATATATATATAATATATATATAATATATATATAATATATATATATATATATATATATATAATATATATATATATATATATATATATTATTGTTTTCTCCTCAAAATCCATGGTTCGATGACAACTGTTCTCTTGTTCTTATGGAGAGAGAAATTGCTTATCGTAAATAGAAAAACTCTCCTTCTCCTATCGCTCTCGATAATATTCATTTAGCTCGAAATCGGTGCAGGAATGTTCTTCGACGAACTAAACGTACTTTCACAAAAAGGAAGTACGCTGACTTCCATGGCTCTCCTACTGGAAAGAAAATATCTCTAATAACTTTTGTATATCTTCCTTTCCTTCTCTTATTCGCTCTGATGGTTCTGTACCTAATGCTTCCTCTGAAAAGGCTAATTTCTTTGGCCTCCTTTTCTCATCTAATTCCACTCTCCTCGATTCTGGCATCCCCACTCCTACTCCATCTTCTCTCATGTATTCTATGTCTCTTCCTGTAATTACTCATGATCTGGTGCATGGGAACCTGAAATCTATGAACGTCAGGAAGGCCAGTGCCCGGATGGCATTCCTCCTCGTGTTCTGAGGGAGTTAGCTCCTGTTCTCGTTCATATCTACTCTCTATTCCTTAATACTAACACTTTTCCTCAATGCTGGAATCGCTCATTTGTTCAGCAGATCCCGATTAAAGGTAGCATCCCTGACACTTCTAACTATCGATCTATAGCTCTCACTTGTGTTCTGTCTAAAATTTTTGAAACTCTCCTCAACTCTCATTTCCAGGATCATTTGGAGTCTCATTCTCTTCTCTCAGATCGCCAGTATGGTGTTTAATGCTCGAGGTCAATTGGTGGCATACTTTCTCACCTTTTTGATCTATGCTCTTCTGCTCTTAATGACTTTTGAGTCTTGTGTGGTGGAGCTTGGAATATCGAAGGCTTTTGACCGGGTATGGCCTGCGTCACTGCTCTCCATATTCACTTCCTTTCGATTTCCTCCTTCTCTTTACTTACTCTTGTCTAGTTTTCTCTCAGATCGTTCCATTTCGACACTTATAGATGGAGCAACCTCTTCCTCTTTTTCTGTCAACTTTGGTGTTCCTCAGGGTTCTTTTTTATCTCCAACCTTATTCTTCCTTTTCATTAACGATCTTCTCAACTGCACTTCTAACTCTGATCACTCTTATGCTGATGACTCAACTCTACATTCTTCTACTCATTTCAAATCACTTCCCTTTTTTGCTACTAGAGTTACTTCTCGTCCTCTACTTTCCGATTCTATTCTTGCCTATCTATATGGGATTTCCCGGTGGTATCATAGCAACCTTTAGAAATTCAACTCCTTAAAAACTCAACTTATTCACAGCTTCCTCTCAAAAAATACCTCCCAACTTTCCTATCCTCTTCGATGGCTCTCCCGTCTCTCCTGTAAATAACATTAACATTCTTGGTCTAAACATAAAAAATAGACTGTCTTGGAAACCTCATATCACAACTGTTGCTAAAGCGGCCTCTAGGAAGCTGGAAATTCTGTTCAGGTTGCGAGAATTTTTTCCTTCTGAGCAATTACTCCAAAATATAAGGGTCTTTTTCGCCCTTGTATGGAGTACTTTTCTCATATTTGGGTGTCTCCGGCTCCTCCTCTCTCCTGGATATGGTAGAGTTTAAAGCTAAAAGATTAATAAACTGTTCCCTACTTTCAAACACTTTTGACCCCCTATCTGTGCGACGTGACGTTCCAGCACTATCTCTTTTTTTTAAGTACTACAATGACAGGTGCTCAAGGGAATTGGCTTCTCGCATTCCTCCACCGTTGCATCGTCTTCGTTGCACAAGGGTAGCCATTCTTTCGCACGAATTTTTTGTGGATGTAGGAAACTTCAGGCTAGCCCGTTGTGGTGCCTCCTTCTTTCCAGCCACCTCTGTTCTGTGGAACTCTCTACCATCATCTATTTTTCCTCCTGTATTTAATCTTCCACTCTTCAAAGTTTCCATCTGTGCCCACTTGAGGGATGTGCATTAGGTTTGTGTTTAAGTGAGTTTTTTTCCTTTGTGCCTTCCACCTCCTTGAAAAGGGTTCTGCCCGTGAGTGGCGACGATCAGTATAATATATATATATATATATATATATATATATATATATATATATATATATATATATATATATATATAATATATATATATATATATATAATATATATATTATATATATTAGTCCGATGCACTTCGCATCCGCATCCGCAATCCTCACTTGATGTAATATATATATATAAATACGTAACTTAACAGAGAAACGCATCCGCATCCACTTTGAAAATTAGCTGTGTATGAAGGATCCGTATCTGACACAATAATGATGTTGACGAAAACCTAGAAGCATCCGCATCCGTACCATGTCGCGAAAAATCCTCAAATGAGAAAATATAACATGCGTTGAGAAGATGGGGGATGCCCACATACGAAGAATGTGGGAAGACATATATATGACATATATATATATATATATATATATATATATATATATATATATATATATATATATATATATATATATATATATATATATATATATATATATATATATATATATATCCAAAAAGAGATAGAATATATTAAAATATTTTTCCATTTTAATTTTTTCCCAAAGTTCCAAGTGGAAAAAAGTATTAACAATTTTCTCACTAATATCTTCAGACCCACTCTTCAGTTTCCTACTGTACCTAAACAAAAACATCCGCATATAGGATCACATAAATTACATAAGTCTCAACTTAAAAAAAAAAATATTCCTACAATTCTTGATTGCACCAATGCTTGTTTAGTCTTATAAATTATAACTCCCTCTCAATTCATATCTTCTTTAGACACAAGGTATCTCTCCCAATGTTTCCCAGATCCTCATTTATTAATTTATTTAAGTGTGCCAGCTGTAATGAGGCGTATGTAGGTCAAGCCAATCTACAATTAAAAGTATGGATTGATAAGCATAGAGGAGTTTCCTTTAGAAGAGACTTTCATCTTTGCTCTCATGAGCATTCTGCCATAAAAGACAATGGAGATACCCACCCTTTTCTTCTTTTGATTTCTCTATTCTTCAGCATGCATTTCCCTTTTTTGATAGTAGAATATTGGAGTTTTGTATATGAAAACTCGTTGCCTATGATTAGATGATCAAGTTTCTTCTACTGTCCTTCTCACTGAATAATAAAGTCCTCTTTCCCAAAAATAGTCCAGTATTTTTCTTTTTCTTTACGTAGTTTTAATATCTATGTTACGACTATTTTTTCTTATTTTATTGAAATCATTTTTATTTAAATATCTTATTTAGAGTTAATTTATTTATATTTTGATTGTATTTTAAAATTGAAATTTGTAAAAATTTAGTTTGTGCTAAAGACGGACCGAGATACGGTGTGAAACGTTCACAGTGTATGAAATGAGTATGTGGAAACCCTTTGTATTGGCTTCAACCTTTCTAATTAGATAATATTATATAATATATATATATATATATATATATATATATATATATATATATATATATATATATATATATATATATATATATATATATATATATATATATATATATATATATATATATATATATGAATAAAAAGATAAACCTTTTTGTTCTCATAGACTTTCATTTTTAAAGTGACCCTGACATTATGAGAATAGGAAAGTTTATATTTTTTTTTTTTTTTTTTAAGAAAAGAATGGGCGTGTTTTTTTAAGACTTGAAGTAAAGCGTTTAATCCATTTTTAATTAAATTGGGTAAAAGATGAGCAACGAGAAGTACACAGTCGGGCGTGACGTTTCATCTTATTTGTGTGATTAAAGTATTAGAAGAATGTATCTCATAAAATCTCTTCTACAAAGATTTCGCTTGGATTTTTAATCGTCTCAAGTATTTCGTTTTTTCATTGTTTGTTTCTCTAAAATTCATTTTGATAAAAGACACGCGTGTGACCGTGAATTGCCAAAAAATCACTCAAGAATAAGAGTTCATTTTAGTACCTTAATTCTTGGAAGTAGATGATGAAAATCATCAGTATACTATGCTATACTACTACTATACTACTACTATACTACTACTATACTATAATATACTATACTATACTATCAGTATACTACAGTATTCTATTCGTCTTTATATCTACATAACTCTTTCAGATTCTATAAAGATGTCTATTTATCTTTCAGAAAAAAAAACTTCTATTTACCTACTAATTTATCTCACTCTGTTTACATCACTCTATCTATATATCTATTTTTGGAGATTTATTTATATTAATTTTTCCTTATGCATTTTATGTTAATTTTATATCATTGGAAAAAAATTTGCTCTTGTTTAATTTTGACAAAAATGAACCTCTACCTTTACAAATTTTAACTCAGTTTCGTCTATCTATCCGTTAATTCAATCGGAATAAATTATATAAAAAAAAAAGGAAAAAAAACATTAATTACTTTTTGTAACATTCATCAATACAGATTATTTCAATATATTTTCTATAGAACTCATTTTACATACCCACAAGCTCTTTCTCTCGTTATATATATATATATATATATATATATATATATATATATATATATATATATATATATATATATATATATATATATATATATATATATATATATATATATAGTAAGGGACGATTATAGCTTGTGTCAGTGCCAAGTGAGGGGAAATAAGGGGTAGTGCCAGTGCCAAGTGAAGGGAAATTGGATTCCCATTCTCTTTCGTGAGGTAGTTTTGGGGGTGGAGTAGTCCTCCTCTGAAAAGAAAATGGTCTGGAGCCCCCTTTTCATGCTCTTTCTTGAGTATTTTTAATCAATTTAATTGGATATCCGATAATTAGTACGGATAATCTTCTAATTAACTTTATCAATCTCTTACTCCTGCAATTTTTTGGCACTTAATCCTTTAAGCTGAATCCCTTTTAAACATTTGTTCTCAGGGTCAGTGCCTCCAAGCACGTGACAACCCTTATTTGTTACTCATATATATATATATATATATATATATATATATATATATATATATATATATATATATATATATATATATATATATATATATATATATATATATATATATATATATATATATATATATATATATATATATATATATATATATATATATATATATATATATATATATATATAATATATATATATATATATATATATATATATATATATATATAATATATATATATATATATATATATATATATATATATATATATATATATATATATATATATATATATATATATATATATATATATATATATATATATATATATATATATATATATATATATATATATATCTTTCTAGCACTTTCTCTTTTTCTAGCAACTTCTTTCACTTTCTAGCAACTTCTTTCACTTTCTAGCACGTGACACCCATGCTAGGACACACCCGTTGGCATGAGGAGAGTGATGACTAACCTGAGCATGCTCAAACACAAACACACATGCCTTATCCTGTGACGTCATGGTACTGAGCCATCACGAGACTATGACGTCATCCGGCCTCCATTTTTTTCTTGATCACGTGATTTTCATCTCTGGAGATTTTCTCTTGACCACGTGGTTTCTCCCGTCTTGGATTTATGTCAGCCATTTTGAATTTTCCAAACAGGTGATATTCATCTCCATGGAGTTTCTTCCGCCTTTTTAAATTTGATTTTGAATTTTCCCGCCATTTTTTTCTTGACCACAGTGCTATCTAGTGAGTGAAAATCAAACTTAAAACTATAATAAGATAATTATGTAATTTTGGTAATTTCATAATATTTTCATAAAATGTATTCATTTATCGTATTAATATGACATTATCACACTTTTTTATGCAACTTTATAATATAATCACGCTTACAAATTTGATTATATCGAATAAATTATTGCATAGCAATTATATATTCACTCAATATTATTACGCTTATAACATCGATTACATTGAATGAATTATTACACAATAATTATTTAATCACTGATATTATATAATATTTTATTTAAATTTTAATAATTACTGTTACTAAATACATTTCTTTATCATATTTCCATTATATATATTTACATTATCACATAATAAATATAATATTCACTGATTTTATATAATAATTTAAATAAATTTGTATAACTACTGACTTCAAATATATTTCTTTATCGTATTTCTATTACTTTTATTACCATTACATAATAATAATAATATATATATATATATATTATATATATATATATATATATTATATATATATAATATATATATATATATATATAAGTTATTGCGTAATAACTTTACATAATAAGGATTATATATTCACTACTATTACGTCATTGAAAACTTTATTACGTAATGTTTTGCCCCACACTTACATCATCAATTATTTTCAAATGTTAAATTACATAGTAATTACATAAAAATATTATTAATATTTGTTTTTAACAACAATTATGCAATCACTGTTCCCAAATACAATCTTTACCACCTTCTTCTCGCAAAAGCACATGCTCAAACTCATACAAACCCTCACAACTATATCGATGACGTCATTATGCTACTTATGCTAATCGCATTCATGAAATAGTCATGGTCACCAATTCTAGCAGTTATCCTAATCGCAAGACTTCGAAATTTTTTCTACTTCGCTCATGCATTCATTGTATTGCAGAACTCGATATTACACTATTCATTATTTCGTATAAATTATTAATTTACCTCTTAAATTCACACCTACGTCTTCGATTGCATCGTATAAATCATTACTTTATCGAATTTTATTTTTATTTTATTTTTATTATTTTCGTTTTTTTTTATTTATATATTTTTTTAAATTTTTTTCCTAGTTTTTTTCCTGAGATTTATTTTTTTATATTTATTTTTTTCCTTTTCTTTATTTTTTATTTTTGTTTTTTATTTGCATTTTTTCTTATATTTTTTTAAATTTATATGAACATTAAAATACCTTAAATGAACATTTAATGCTGTAAAGGACTTTGACATGCATAAAAGCTGGTTTACACACATAAACACAGAAACACAGACACACACAGCCACATATACATTCAAATACCCATTTACCACATAGAATAAAACATGAAATATCAAGAATTCATAAACCGAAGTAAGCACATTTTTATTCATTACATATTCACTAACAACAAGTCATAGAAATAAATTTTTAATATTAAGTATATTAATAATATTATTGAAAATAAGAAATGTAAGTATTGTAAAGTAATATATTTTCTTTTTTAATATATATTCCAGTTATTATAATCATATGATTTTTCTGTTTGCTACGTCATGACCTTAAATTCTTATAACGTCTTACCTTTTTTTTGAAAGTTTTGCTTTCTAGCCCTGGCAAGAATTACAATTCGTGGAAATATAGTCATATGGTTATTATTTTTCCTATATTTAGCATGCTTTCATATTTGATGAAAGTTAATACAATAGAAACACATGGTTTCTGCCATCTTCTATCTCTGTCCAAGTGGTTTTCATATCCGAAGATTTTCTCTTAACGCGTTGTTTCCTTTTTCAAATCAATGGAGGGGGCCAAGCAACTTTTTGAAATAATCTTAAATTTGGAATGTACATTTATAATTTTATGGGCTACAAAAGCTTTTAGCAGACCTTTTCACCCAGAGTTATAGGAAAAATGTTATAAGTCAAAAACTATAAAACTATCTGAAAAAATTTTTTTTTTTCAAAAAAAGAATCGACCTTTTTGGAACAAAAAATTTTAAAAAATACTACAACTTCTACACATCCTTTTTTGGGTGAGTGTATAGAGGAGAGATGGAGCTACAAATTTCTTACTGTGCTTTATCTGATTCGTTTTTTCAGAGATATAGCCCCTTAAAAAAGGTCCATTTTTGACCAATTTTCAAAAATTAAAAAAGTTTGAAATACTACATATTTTTTCAAAGAAATAGCATTTAATAATGGGCTAAATAAAAGTTGTAGATCTATCCCTTCTCTAAACAATATCCAAAAATTTTTAAGAAAACAGTTGGTAGTTTTATATTTAAATAATTTTTTTCTCCGGATGGGGATGTTTTAGGTAACTTTATTTTCAAGAAAAAATTCGAGTGGTTATAATTTTTTTCTAGACGTTATATAAAAAATCTGTTCCCACTAATACAATAAATTGGGGCTAAAGTTGTTCAGTTAAATTTTCAGCTCATGAGGACCAGTGGTTTGACCAAGCTATTCATTTTTTCAACTTTGGTTTCAAATATGCTTCAAACCGTTATTGACTCAGAAAAACCCTCGAAATAAACTTAGAACTTCGGGAAAAATTTAGGTGATTTCAATGTTCCCAATCGCCAATGGCTTTCTTTTACTTTTCATTATACAGCTGAGGAACATGCCTTCCATTTAGCTATCCTAAACGACCTTGAGCTATTATTGCAGCTCTCTATTCGTATCCCTGATCGACTTGGAGATTAATTCAACATTCTAGACCTTTTCCTAACTTATAATC
The DNA here is from genome assembly GCA_009176605.1 of Armadillidium nasatum. Lineage (NCBI taxonomy): Eukaryota > Metazoa > Arthropoda > Malacostraca > Isopoda > Armadillidiidae > Armadillidium > Armadillidium nasatum. The sequence goes on along the minus strand of SEYY01001380.1, from coordinate 12,590 downwards.
TTTTTCCTTAGACTGTTAAACTCTTTCTACCTCTGGGTTCCTTCAATCACCTTCTTATCTCTGAATCCTCTTTTATCTCTTCAATTCTTCCGCAGGAAAGACCCATTCTATTGAAAGGAAATGTTTGTGGCATTTCTGAGACGAAAGCTGATCGGACTTGCGGTCGTACTTCTTTGATTTCCCGTGGAATGATTATTGTTTTCGTGGGAAGGGTCCCTGGGATAGTGAAAAGGCATTAGAGAGACGATTCTCTCTGACATGGAGACGTACATTCAAAATTTTTCTCCTTCTACTAAACGTAGCAAACCTCTATTTAACTCTGCTTTTACTATTGCAATGTATGTTTCACCAAGGAAACGTGAAAAATCTATCCTTCGTAACACTAAACACTTTTCTCCGTAGAAAAATCAATAATCTTTCTGGTTCTTCTTCAAACCCTTTCTGGCATTTCGCAAAAAAAATGTTAACTCTAACTTTGCTTCTTCCTTTCTCCCTACTCTAGTTTCTTCAGAAGACACAACTGCTGTTTGTGTCTTCTTCTAAAATTGAATTCATCGCTCAAACTTTTGTCTCTAATTCAATTTTAGATAATTCTTTTACTATTCATTCTCCTTCAACCCCTCCAACTCATTTATGCCTAAAATTATTATTTCTTCTAGAGACGTCATTTCAGCTCTCTATCAGTTTGATACCAAGAAGGTGCTTAGTCCTCATAGTATTCCTCAAAATTAGTGTTTTCATGCTTGCACTCTGCCTTGGTAAACTATTTCGTTCCTGTCTTTCTATTTCAGTTCTCTTTTCTTCCTGGTAACGTGTGCTCTTTCAGCCTGTGCCTAAGAAGGGAATCCCTCTCAACCCTTCAAAGACCGTCACATTTCTTTGACCTCCTCTCTCTCTAGTTTACAATTCTAAATTTTCAGGAAGATTTAGAAACATCTCAATTCTTCTAATCTTATCTATGATCGACTGTATGACTTTCGTAAGAAACGCTATAATGGTGATTTCCTTTCCCTCCTTTCGGACACATTTGGTACTCCACTCTTCGGCATTTCGGTGAATCTTTTGCTGTCGCGCTGGGCATTTCGAAGAATTTCTATACATTCTACCTCAAAACTTTGAATTCTAAACGTCCCTCTTCCGGAATCTATCCTTCTCTATGTGACCTTTCCAATTTCCTTTCCGGTTGTTCTTTAGCCGCTATTGTAGACTATTACATCTATAAATACTTTAAATCTATTAATAGTGGGGTTCTTCTCGGTTCTGTTCAATTCCTTACACTTTTTTGATTTCCAATCATGACCTTCTCACTACTTCGTCTCCTATCCACTCCCATACTGATGGCTCCACCTTAAATACTTCTTTCACTTTGAAAGATACCCTCCCTAGCAGCAGTTTATAGACTAGAGGATGGTAGCCTTAGAGCAACTAACCTCTGATCTTTCACGTATTTCAAATTGGAGCAGAGATAAATTAATAGTTTTCAATGTATCAAAAATTCATTTCCTCCATCTCTCCACTCGACACAATCTTCTACACAGCTATTATATCTTCTTCGAAAACACAAAACTCAAACTTTCATGTTTTCAATGTTCTCGGTGAAACTTTTTTTTTTTTGTGATGTTTCTTGGAAAGATCACATGAATTTTCTTTCAATGTTCTAAGAGGTTCGGTGTTCGTAATTTCTTCACATATCCCAGTTACAGGTGTTGCTAGCCACTGTGTAGAGTATGCTTCACACATCTTGGGTGGTTCCACTTGTACAGATTTCTTAACAAGGTGGAGTCTTTTGCTTTTGGTCTCATCAACAATCACGCTCTCATTGACTCTCTAAAATCTCTTTCTGTCCATAGAATTGTAGCGTCACTTACTCTTAATGCTATGATTTTAACATGGACATTGTTCTTCTGATGAACTCTCCCTGCACTACTGAGAAGAGCTCATGCGACACGCCTCTCTACACACTCCATCCTTTCTCTGTAAAACTCTAAGAATCCAGACTTAACAGCTATGGTGAATCTTACATATACTCTACTGGAAATGTCAGGAACACACAACCTTTATCTGTTTTCCCAACTTCCTTTGCCCTACACACTTTCAAACACCATGTATTTGAACATGTTACACTCCTGCGATCAGGATAGTTTTTTCAAGCTCCGGCGGAAATTGGTAGTCCTCAGGGCTTTGCTTACAGTAGGAGATATAATATATATATATATATATATATATATATATATATATATATATATATATATATATATATATATATATATATATATATATATATATATATATATATATATATATATATATATATATATATATATATATATATATATATATATATATATATATATATATATATATATATATATATATATATATATATATATATATATATATATATATATATATATCTCCTCAGGTGGGTAAAGGTTGAAAGCCAACGAATTTCTACCGGAGTTGGAAAATCCCTATCCAGATAATAAGAGGCTGACATGTCCAGAGACACGGCGCTTGAAATTGTTGGGAAGTTGGGAAAATAGATAAAGGAATGTGTTCCAGACTTTACTCGTAAAATAAATGTTAGATTGAGAAAATAGAATAGAGAAAATGATGCAACAATTCGGCTGGAAGAATGAGATTGGAGAGAGTTATCAAGAACCGGAGATTGATGATACGAAAAGTCCAAGACTCCACATTCACAAGGAAAGCTCTATGAGTGGAACAATCCTAGATGTGTGAAGCATACTCCATACAGGGACGAACAACGCCCCTATAAAGAGCAAGCAACTGGGGTGGAATGAAGATATTACGAAGGCACCTCAGAATAACCAACATCTTAGAAGTTTGTTTAGAAAGAGAAGAAATATGATCTTTCCTTAAAGATCGCGATAAAAAGATACAACGAGAACATTTAAGAAGAAACGAAAGTTTGAGTTGCGTTATCTCGAAGAAGAGAGCATAGTTCTGTGAAAGATTGTTTCGAGTGGAGAGATGGAGGAACTGAGTTTTTGAGGCAACAAAAACAACAATGTTTTTTTTCTGTTCCACCTAGAAATACGTGAAAAGTCAGAGGTTAGTTCCTCCAAGGCTACTATCTTCAAGTCTATTAACTGCTGTTGAGAGGGACGTCTTTCAAAGTGAAAGGAGTAATTAAGGTTGGAATCATCGGCAAAGGAGTGTATAGGAGACGAAGTAATAAAGAGAAGGCATTGATGAAAATTAGAAAAAGTTGAGGATAGGACAGGTCCTTGAGGAACACCATTTTCAAAGATTTAAAGGAAGAACATTGGCCATCTATAAAAGATGCTATGCAACGACCAGAGAGGAAATTAGAGAGAATTTAATAGAAGAGAAGGATAGATTACGAAAGAGGGAAGTTCAAAAATCAATGCTTTTTGCCGGTCTCTATCGATAGCTCTCGAAATATCCAGCACGACTGTAAAAGATTCACTGAAATTTCGAAGAGCGGAGTACCAAGCGTCTGAAAGGAGGGAAAGGAAGTCACAAGTAGAGCGTTTCTTACGAAAACCATACTGTCGATCAGAGATAAGATTAGAAGAATTGAAATGTTTCCAAATCTTCCTGTGAAGGGTAGAATCAAAAACTTTAGAGGGATATGAGACCGAAAAAATGGGTCGGCCGTTGGAGGGTTGAGAGTATCCTCTTTCTTCGGAACAGGCTGAATTAGCGCACAATTTTAGCAAGAAGGGGAGGTTGAAATAGAAATACAGAGAAGAAACAGTTTACCAAAGCTGCGTGCAAGCTCGGAAGCACAAAGTTTGAGAACCACAGAAGGAATACTATTAAAACCTTACGCCTTATTAGTATTAAGCTTAGAGAGAGCAAGAATGACGTCTTTAGAAGAAATGGTAATTATAATCATGTGAGTTGGAGGCGGTTGAAGGAGGAGGTATAGCTCTGGAATCGTCTAAGGTTGAATTAGAGGAAAACGTTTGTGAGAAGAGTTCAGCTTTTAAAGAAGATAACACAGCAGTTGTTCCGTCTGAATATACTAGATGAAGGAAAGAGGAAGAAACAAATTAGGAGTTGGCATGTTTTTGCAAATTGCCAAAAAGAGCGTTTGGAATATGAACTGGAAGGATTTATTGCATTTTTTACGAAGAAAAAGGTTTTTAGTGTTACGAAAGATAGATTTTTCACAATTCCGGTATGACATATAAGTTGCGTGAGTTTCTGTAGTTTAAAGTGAATGTAGTTCATGAAGGAAGCTTCCTTTCGGTGAATGACACGAGAACAAGCAGATTTAGTAGAAGGGAAAGAATATGGAATGTACGTCTCCATGCCAGAGAAAATCACCTATGTAATGCGTTCTGCCCACTCCGAGGGGCCCCTCCCATGGAAGCAATAATCATTCCGCTGGAAATCAAAGAAGTACGACAGCAAGTTTGATCAGCTTGCGGCACCGAGCTGTCAAAAAACGAACAGGCATACTGGCGTCAGAGATAGGATTAGAAGAATTGAGATGTTTCCAAATCTTCCTGTTAAGGATAGATTCGAAAATTTAGAAAGAACGGAGGTTTAAGAAACGGGACGATAGTTATAGGGTTGAGAGAGGTCCGTCTTCTTCGGCACAGGCTGAATGAGCGCACGTTTCCAGAAAGAAGGGAAGGTTGAAGTAGAAAGACATAGACGAAATAGTTTACCAAGGCAGGGTGTAAGCTCGGAAGCACAAGTTTTGAGAACCACAGGAGGGATACCATCAGGACCATTCGCCTCCTTAGTGTTAAGCTCAGAGAGAGCAGAAATGACATCTTTAGAAGAAATTCTAATTTTAGGAATGAATGAGTTTGAGGGGGTCGAAGGAGTAGAAACAGCTTCGGAATTGTCTAAGGTTGAATTAGAAGCAAAAGTTTGAGTGAAGAGTTTAGCTTTAGAGGGATGCAAAACGGCAGTTGTACCTTCAGAACATACTACCGGAGGGAAAGAGGAAGAAGTAAAGTTAGATTTGGAATTTTTTGCAAAATACCAGAAAAAGCTTGAGGAAATAGAACTAGAAAGATTATCGCATTTTAAACGAAGAAATGAGTTTTTAGTGTTACGGAGAATAGATTTTGCACGATTCCGGAATGAATATAAGTTTTATGAGTTACTGGAGTTTGAAGACGAAGATAGTCCCTTAAATCAGCATCCCTGCGGCGGTAATATATATATATATATATATATATATATATATATATATATATATATATATATATATATATATATATATATATATATTATATATATATTATATATATATATATATATATTAGCTATGGATTGGATGTCAATTTTTCTCATTTGCGGTTGCAGATGCGGATGTAGAATCTTCGTCAAGTGCTGATGCGGATATAGAATTTTCAAGAATGGTTCCGATGCGGATGAGGATATTGAATTTTCGAAATTGCGGATGCATTTGACGGGGACGCGAATGCGTTTGCCATCTCATATATATATATATATATTATATATATATATATATATATATATATATATATATATATATATATATATATATATATATATATATATATATATATATATATATATATATATATATATATATATATATATATATATATATATATATATATATATATATATATATATATATATATATATATATATATATATATATATATATATATATATATATATATATATATATATATATATATATATATATATATAGTTGAGATAGCTTCTTTCCTGGTGAACCTTAATCTAATTAAAATGGTTAAAGCCAATACTAAGGGTTTTCACATTAACATTTAATGCACTATGAACATTTAACACCGTTTCTCAGTCCGTCTTCGGCACAAACTAAATTTTACAAATTTCTATTTTTAAATAAAATCAAAATATAAATTCCTTAACTATATGGAAGATATTTAAAATAATAATAGTTGCAATGAAAAAATAAATAATAAAGTAATAATATTAATATTGATATAACAAATAAAAATAAAAATTTTGGACTATTTTGGGAAAAAGGATTTCATTATTAAGTGAAAAGGACAATTGAAGAAGCTTGATCATTTAAAGATGTGCAATGAGTTTTTATATCTAAAACTTTAAAATCCTACTATCAAGAAGGGAAAATGCATGTTGAAAAAAAGAGAAATTCATTGAAGAAAATGGGTGGGTGTGGCCAAGGGCTTTTATGGCAGAGTGTACAGGAGAGCAAACTCTTTTATGCTTATCAATCCTTACATTAAATTGTAGGCCAGATTGGCCTGCATATGCCACATTACAGCTGGTTCACTTAAATAAATTAATGAGGATCGGAGAAGTATTGGGTGAGATTCTTTGGGTCTGAAGAAACTATGAATTGAGAGGGAGTTATAATTTATAAGAATGAACTGGTGTTGCGGGAATGTAGCTTCGATTATAGTAAGAATATTTCTATTAAGTTCAGATGTAAGTGATCCTATACACAGAAGTTTTAAGTATATTTTTTGTTTGGGAACAGTAGGAAAATGAAGAGTGGTTCTGAAGATATTAGTGAGACACTCGTTAATTAATACTTTTTTCCACTTAGAACTTTGGGAATAAATTAAAATGGAATAGTATTTTCATAAATTCCATCTCTGTATATATATATATATATATATATATATATATATATATATATATATATATATATATATATATATATATATATATATATATATATATATATATATATATATATATATATATATATATATTGTGATGTATCGCATGTCAATTTTCTCATTTGGGGATGCGGATGCGGAAGCGGATGTGGATATAGAATTTTCCTCAAGTGTGGATGTGAATGTTGAATTTTAGAAACTGCGGATGCAGATGCGTATATATATATATATATATATATATATATATATATATATATATATATATATATATATATATATATATATATATATATATATATATATATATATATATATATATATATATATATATATATATATATATATATATATATATATATATATATATATATATATATATATATATATATATATATATATATATATATATATATATATATATATATATATATATAATATATATATATATATATATATATATATATATATATATATATATATATATATATATATATAATATATATATATATATATATATATATTATATATATATATATATATATATATATATATATATATTTATATATAATATAATATATATATATATATAATATATATATATATATATATATATATATATATATATATATATATATATATATATACTTTCATAGAGACTTGATCTTGAATCTGTTTTTTTTTCTCAACAATTTCACGTATTCTTCATTCCAAATTTTACTTTTTATGCTCATTCATTCATATATACACTGCAAAAAGTGTCCCAAGGAAATCGTTGGGACAAGTGGCAATAATGTCAAATCGCATGTCCCAAAGATTTGTTAGGACATTGGACGGGACAAAAATTTTGTTGTGACAAAAGTGCCACTTGTCCCATCGAATTTTGAACCTCCTTTCGTTGGGACTCCTCATTTTGTCCCAAAAATGTTTTTGATTGTCCCAACAATGTCCCAATAAAATTTTTTCTGTTATT
>SEYY01001379.1:42500-45299 GCA_009176605.1 Armadillidium nasatum | reverse complement strand
ATGAATTTTGATTTTGTCTATAAGGTTCCTTGAGCTAAAATTATGCGAAAGATTTAATTAATGTAAATTAAAATATGATAAATATAAATTATTTGACAAATTTTAATCACTCATTTAACACCAGATGTGACATATTCGCTTACATAAGCCCTAGTGGCTGTCAATAAATTTTTGTTATTGGCAATGCTGTAAAGTTTTCAAATGTTCTCTAGGTATTACTCAATAACTCTCTCTCTCTATCTATCTATCTATCTATCTATCTATCTATCTATTTTTTTTTTTTTTTTTTTTTTTTTTTTTTTTTTTTCCTCTCTCTCTCTCTCTATCTATCTATCTCTCTCTCTCTCTCTCTCTCTCTCTCTCTCTCTCTCTCTCTCTCTCTCTCTTATGAGATAAGTTATTTAATAACTATGCATGTAATCTAATTTTTAGAGGTAATCAACCTCATTTGGGTCATAAAATTATTTTTTCACTTTCATTGTCAATGATTTATTATTGGACTTCTAAGGTGTTGTACTTTTGTTAAGGTTCCTTAAAAGAAATTATTATTATTATTATTATTATTATTATTATATATTTTATTATTTATTATATTATATTATATAATGTTAAAAAAAAAAAAAAAAAAAAAATTATTTTATTTTATTATTATCATTATTATAATTATTATTATTATATATTTATATTATTATTATAATTGCTATTATTGTTTTTATTACAGGATTAAAACCAGAAAGCAAAATCAACGATTTTCCAGATAAGATGAAAATGTTGGATTTCAGATGCCCTGTAAATTTTTTTCAAATATTCGTTTTATTGTTTTTATAATTAATTGAAGGATTTTTATTATTATTATTTTAGTCATTTTTATAAATTTAATTATTAAAATTATTTTTATTCTTATTATTATTGCTAAAAAATAATTATAATCCTAATAGCGACAACAACAAAAATAATAATAATAATAATTATAATAATAATAATATTAATTATTATTACATTATTATTATTATTATTATATTATTATTATATATATATTTTCATATATTAGTTAAATATTAATATATATTATATTATATTATAATTAATATATAATATTATATATATATATAATATATTATATATTAGTAATTATATATAGATATACTATATATATATATATATATATATATAATATATATATATATATATATTATATATATATATATATATATATATATATATATATATATATATATATATATATATATAATATATATATATATATATATATATATATATATATATATATATATATATATATATATATATATATATATATATATATATATATATAATTTGAGCTAGTGATTTATTTCTAGGAAATCTTATTCTAATGAAAAATTAAGGCCAACGCAAAGGCGAACATATTTTATTTGAACGTTTCGAATCACAGGGATTCATCTTCAGCTAAAATGAAATTAAAAACAAAAAATTAATGCACAAAAATTAAAATATTAAAAATTTTACAAAAGAAGAAAAGTATTAATTAAAAACGCACAACAACTCATGAGAACATCCTAACGGCAGAACAGACTGGAAAACATAGAAATTAAGTAACAGGAAAAATTTTAAAAGGTTGGTTGGTTGATGAGAAAAAAACAAATAAATATAAAAGCACACCCATACACATATAATTAGAATAAAAAATAAAAATAAAATAATTAAAATTAGAAATGAACGAATAAAAAATAATACCGATAAAAAAGATGAGCAAAAATTAAAAATCGTAATAATAATAATAATAATAATAATAATAATAATAATAATAATAATAATAATAATAATAATAATAATAATAATAATAATAATAATAATAATAATAATAATAATAATTATAAAATAATGATAATGACAAAATAATGACAACAAAAACAAAAATATTAAGATTGGCATCAATAAAAATTACAAAAATAAAAAAAAATAAAAATAAACTTAATAGCAATGATAATAAGAAAAACAACCATGATAAAATAAAAAATAAAAAGATTATAAAAATGAAAAAAAAAACCGCAAAAAAACAGTAAAAAAAAAAAAAAATTAAAATACAATACCTTTTTTAGCCTTATAAAAGCAATACTAAAATAAAAGTGATCATGAAAATAAAGGCGAAAATAAAAATACAACTAAACGAAAAAAATGAAAGTGAAAAAAAAAATATGAAAATGGAAATGGAAGTGGAAATGAAAATTTAAGTAAGAATGAATTTGAAAAAGAAAATGAGAATAGAACTCAAAGTAAAAATATAAGTAAAAATAGAAATGAAGGTGAAAACTAAAGTAAAAAATGAAGATAAAAATGGAAATGAAGATGAGAAAGAAAGTGAAAATGAAAGTGAAAGACAGGGTGAAAATAAAAATGAATAGTAGCAATAATGAAAGCAATAAGAATAACAATAAAATAAAAATGATAAAAAAATAGCAATAAAAGATAATAATAATAATAATAATAATAATAATAATAATAATAATAATAATAATAATAATAATAATAATAATAATAATAATAAAATAATTATTATTATTATTATTATTAGAAAAATAATAACAATAGTAACAATATAATGATAATAAATACAGGCAGATATATATATATATATATATATATATATATATATATATATATATATATATATATATATATATATATATATATATATATATATATATATATATATATATATATATATATATATATATATATATATATATATATATTTAACAGGATATGAAGTCATTCTATCATTTCGGGAAATAAATA
>SEYY01001379.1:20000-22500 GCA_009176605.1 Armadillidium nasatum | reverse complement strand
GAATAACAGCATTGCTGGCAATGCCGTATATTGGAAGGCAGTATAATAAGTGTGTGTGTACATGTGCGTAATATATCTTTTTCAATATGTACAAGGGAAGGGATTTGGCTAGTTTGACAAGTATATACATATATTTCGCTAATTTATTAACTAATTGGCTAATATGCTCTTTGAAAGTTAGTTTCTCGTCAAATAGTACACCTAGAATTTTGGCACTAGTGGCCCTTTGTAATTCCTCTCCGTTTAATTTAATATTGAAATCTTGATTTATAGTTTTATTACTGATAATAAGGTAAGACGTTTTTTGAACATTTAATGAAAGTTTATTTGAATTTATCCATGTTAATATTCTATTTAAGGTATGAGATGCTTTTTGTGGGAGCGTATCAGGATTTTTATCGTTTATTAATATCGATATATCGTCGGCGAATGAGACAGAAAAGGTGTCATGTGAATTAAACAAATCATTTATATATAGAGTAAATAATACTGGTCCCAGGATAGAGCCTTGTGGCACACCAGTCATTACTAGCGATAGCTTAGAGTGTGTTTCACCCAATTTCACATACTGAGGCCTGTTAGTTAGGTAGGATCTAAACCACTGCAATGGGTTTCCAACAATGCCCATCAAATTCATTTTCCTCAATAGAATGTCATGGTCAATTGAATCAAATGCTTTGGTGAAGTCCAATAATAATAGCAGAGATGAGTCTTTTCGTTCGATATTTTCATAAATTTTTTCAGTTAGGCAGACAAGTGCGTCAGATGTTGATCTTCCTTTTCGGAACCCAAACTGATAATCATGGAGAAGGTTATTTGAATTAAGATATTCCAATAGTTGGTTTAATACTAATTTTTCAAATATTTTACTAATAGTGGGCGTGATCGATATCGGTCTATAATTCAGAGGATTTGATCTATCCCCCTTTTTGTGAATCGGCGCAACACGAGAGAGTTTAAGGGCGTGTGGGAATATACCCTTGCGGAGGGAAAGGTTAAAAAGGTCCTTTAATGGGGAAGAAATTAAATCGGCGATGTTTTTGAAAAGGCTATTTGGAATGGTGTGAATATCACATGTTTTGTTTCGTAAGCTCGTAATTACAGTTTTAACTTCGGAGTCCGAAAAGGCCACAAAGGAAAAGCGTGAACCACAATATCCTAAGTATGTTTCGAATGCGGTTTGACTTGGAAGTCTGTTGGCGGCGGTTTGTTTACCAATATTTACGAAGTGGTTATTTAGTATTTCGGCAATGTCTTTTTGATCGCTTATTATTTTACCATTTACATTTAATTCTTTTATATTATTGCTACTTTCTGATTTCTTGGTGTTAATTAGGTCGTTGATTAGGCCCCATGTTTTTTTAGAGTCGTCATGAACGTCATTAAATTTATTAATGTAGTATTGCTTCTTTGCTTTTTTAAGGGCAATTTTTAATTGTTTATCAAAGTTACTATATAATTGAAAATGGTATAATTCCTTCTTTATAATTCCGGTATAGTTTATGTTTTTGATTTATAGAGTTTTTTATACCAGGTGTCATCCAAGGGTTTTGGACTCTTTTTGGACCCAATTTTTTAATTTTTATAGGAAAGGAGTCATTATAACAGGTGTTTAATGAGTTTAAAAAAAATGTTAAATTTTGAATCGATATCCATTTGCTCATTTTGAATGAATGAAAAGTCAATGCTGTTTACTTTATTTACAAAAGCTCTCTTGTTGTTCTCGTTATATATTCTATATTTTACTGTAGTAAGGGTTCGTGTTTTGATAATATTAAATTTCACAAGACAGGGATAATGGTCTGAAATGTCAGTCTTAATTACAAAAGATTTGATATCACAATCTAAATTACCCCATACCTGATCCAATAAAGTGGGGTCTCTACCCTCAATGTTGTTTGGGCGGGTAGGTAGGGTTATGTAGTTGATTAGGCCATTTGATATCATTACGTTGGAAAGTGCATTGTTACCTGAAGCGGAGTTATGATTACACAGATTAATATTGAAATCACCGGCAATTATCAACTTTGTGTTGCGAAATTGTGTTTGGATAACAGACTCAAGAGAATTTATGAATTCTTTTTTTTGATGCATTAGGAGGCCTATATATCCCAACGATTGTTATTTTAAAGGACGTTTTCAATGCTCACCGCCAGTATTTCAATGCTGTCATCTATTTTAGAAAATGCTATTGTAGGTTGTTCACAAAAATCTTTTCTTATAAATATAGAGATCCCTCCTCCGCGCTTGTTAGTCCTCACAAGGTGAGTTCCGTTATATCCTGGTAAGGAATAAACGTTTTTATTATGTTCATTTAGGAATGTTTCGCTCAAGACGATGCAGTCAAGGTTAGTGTTTTGATAGCTTAAAAGGTTAAGGAATTCGTCATAATGTTTTTGAAGGCTTCTTAAGTTTTGATGATATAATGAGAAATAATTTGATTCATAAGGGTTATTATTTTTAAGGGAATCTGGATAGATATATTTCGATTTTACAGAGG
>SEYY01001379.1:10000-12500 GCA_009176605.1 Armadillidium nasatum | reverse complement strand
TCTGTTTCCTGCTGAATTTAATCTCAACTACTTTAAATCCCACGTCTGTGCTCATCTTCGGAATTCGCGTTAGGTGGGACTTGTGGGTTGTTTTACTTTTTTTTTATTATTTCTTTAACACCCCCTCCTTGAATAGGGCTATGACCATGAGTGGTGGTGACGTGTAAAAAATAAATATTACATACCTGAGATTCGAAAATATCGGTAGAAACGTACACGTTATTCTGAATGTTTTCAGGAAACTCTGAAACGTGTTCAAGCTCAGTTAATTCACACTCTCTCTTGATGGTGAAAGAATTTGTAGACATTTTGTTATTCTTACATACTTTACGCCTGTGTCCACTAGAAAATAGTTGAAAGGTAAAAGGACTGCTTTCCGAAAATGCCTTGAACTTGTTGGGCCTCTGTTTCAAAATGAATGGCAATATATGGGGACGTCCTGCCCGAATTTTGTAGTATGTTGGATGATTACCTAAAAATAGAAAGTATTTATTATATTATATATTTATTATTATGTTACTTTCTTAACACTTTCTCTCTTCCTCTCTACCATTTATTCGATTCATGATGCTCATTAAACTATTCTCTTAATGTAAATTTAACATAAGCCTAACAACTATATTAATAATTTAATTAAATTAATAATACTAAAATTTGTCAAAGAAAACTTGGCTTATTTAATAAAAATTTGCACACGTAATATTAGTTGCGGATTACGAAAATGTAAATTTAATTTCCGAAAAATTAATATTTACTGAGTTAAAAGAGTTAAAAGTTGTTCAAAACAACGCAATTAAGTAATAAAAGTATCCAAAAAAAAAAAAAAGAAAAGAAAAGTATCCCAAAATACAAAAGTATTCCAAAAAAATTTAAAAAGTTTCTTTAAAAGGTAAAAAAAAGGTGTAAAGCTCAATCTAAAAACAGCAGTTGATTATCATGAAACATAAATAATGTTTGAAAAAAAAAAATAATAAATAAACATTGAGAAATTACCCTGAAAAAAGTTAATACGTCTCCTAAATTGATATTTATAACGTGAAGTTAAATATTAGACTGAACTTAACAAATAACAACTAATCCTAACTAGACCTAACCTAACAACCTTAACCAAAAATAGCTTATCCTCACCTAACTTAACATAACTCCGTAAATATTAATTTTTGGGAAATAAAATTTACATTTTCGCAATCCAGTGACTGAAATAACGTACAGTGTGTGTGTGCCTAATTTCACTTTAATAATTATTTCTAATAGTATATAAACAAAGATCTCTCTCTCTCTCTCTCTCTCTCTCTCTCTCTCTCTCTCTCTCTCTCTCTCTCTCTCTCTCTCTCTCTCTCTCTCTCTCTCTCTCTCTCTCTCTCTCTCTCTCTCTCTCTCTCTCTCTCTCTCTCTCTCTCTCTCTCTCTCTCTCTCTCTCTCTCTCTCTCTCTCTCTCTCTCTCTCTCTCTCTCTCTCTACTTATAGGCTTCACGCTCATGCTTAGTTTGTTATGTGATTAGTTTAGTGGTTTGCTACAGTAGTTTTACCGTATCTATGTAACTCCAAAACCTTACATTTATTTTGAATTTTTAACATGAAAGAAAACTCAAATAAAAGTGTGTAACAAAATTTATTTATTTTTATTTTATTTTATTTTATTTTTTAATGAAAATATTTTAACAATTTTATTTAAAATTTAAAAAAAAAAAATTTTTTTCCAAACTATACTCGGACAATGTTTACTTCAAAATAGATTATTTTTAAATTTCTAGATAATTTTGGAAACCAAGTTAAATTAGTAAAATTAGTACAACCACAGTTAAACTGTGGTAAAATATTTACCGACCGTCAGGGCCGAGGTCTGTGGGGAGCGAGTTCTAGAGTGCTTTGCTGGCACGGAAATTCAATTGGTTACAATAATTAATAATAATAATAATAACAATAATAATATAACAATAATAATAATAATAATAATAATAATATAATAATAATAACATAATAATAATAATAATAATAATAATAATAATAATAATATAATAATAATAATAATAATAATAATAATAATAATAATAATAATAATAATAATAATAATAATAATAATAATAATAATAATAATAATAATAATAATAATAATAATAATAATAATAATAATAATAATAATAATAATAATAATAATAATAATAATAATAATAATAATAATAATAATAATAATAATAATAATCTTAGATATAAGGATAATTAAGGATAATTGGCACCAACATCTAGCTACTTAACACCAAAATAAGTTCTGTTGTAATACACTGGTAAATTAGAAAGAAATGTAATGAACAAGGAAATATTTAGTTATCAAATAATTATTTACTTTTCAACTTGAAAAAATGTTTCTTGGTAATTAATTAATGGTATTAACAATTAATTAATGGTATTAACGAATTAAAGAAATCATGAGGACAACAAATCGGGACATTTCCTGCAATAATTTTCACTTTCAATTTTAACTTCAAATTCAGCTCCATAG
>SEYY01001379.1:0-7500 GCA_009176605.1 Armadillidium nasatum | reverse complement strand
ATATATATATATATATATATATATATATATATATATATATTATATATATATATATATATATATATATATATATATATATATATATATATATATATATATATATATATATATATATATATATATATATATATATATATATATATATATATATATATATATATTCGTGTTCTAAAATATTTCGCTCGTAAGGAAGGTTTGCATTTCTTTTGCAAACCATATCGTACTAATAGAAACGCTCAGCAATTGTGCATACACAATTCTCTCGATCCGTTATATTAAAGGATGCGTTTACAAAAATTTTTGCAATTAAAAACACCAAAATTTAAAATTTTCATAAAAATAATAATTATAATAATAATAATAATAATAATAAAAATAATAATAATAATATGATAATAATAATAATAATAATAATAATAATAATAATAATAATAATAATAATAATAATAATAATAATAATAATAATAATAATAATAATTATAATAATAATAGTAAATTTTATGACAAACCATTTATTCATTTAAGATAAAGATCTTCGCATCCTGTATATATATATATATATATATATATATATATATATATATATATATATATATATATATATATATATATATATATATATATATATATATATATATATATATATATATATATATATATATATATATATATATATTATTAGTGATGGATCGGATGTCATATTTTTCTAATTTGCGGATGCAGAATGCGAATTTTCGAAAATGCGGATGAGGATGTCGAATTTTGGTGAAGTGCGGATGTGGATGTTGAATTGTCGTCAAGTGAGGATGTGAATGTTGAATTTTCGAAAATACGGCAATGCGGATGCGGATGTTGAATTTCAAAAGTGCGGATGCGATGAATGCATATCATACTATATATATATATATATATATATATATATATATATATATATATATATATATATATATATATATATATATATATATATATATATATATATATATATATATATATATATATATATATATATATATATATAGTTGAGATAGCTTCTTTCCTAGAGAACCTTAATCTAATTAGAAAGGTTAAATCCAATTCCAAGGGTTTCCACATTACTCATTTAATACACTGTGAACGTTTCATATCGTATCTCGGCCTTTAAGCCTTTATAAAACGAGAAAACCTAGACCTAAACCTTTTCGAGAAAAGCTGTATATGTTTAACCACACCAGATGTGTTGAGGCGTACTCCTTGTAGGGGTGAACAACATCCTTTTCCTTTCTTTGTGATCTTTTTCACTGTTTAAAAGTAGGCATCACATATTTATTATAGCGAAGTTCCCTTCATAAGTCGTCTCTTCGTGGAAATAGGCATCACATATCTAGGATAGTTTAAAGTAGACCTCACATATTTAGTGTAGTTTACTTCATACGTCTCTTCTTGAAAGTAGGCATCACATATCTAGGGTAGTTTATAGTAAGCCTCACATATCTAGGGTAATTATTTTCATACGTCTCTTCGTGGAAATAGGCATCACATATCTAGGATAGTTTAAAGTAAGCCTCACATATCTAGGGAAATTTAAAGTTGACCTCACATATCTAGGATAATTCTCTTCATACGTCTCTTCTTGAAAGATATTTGTCGTATCAAACTCTTTTGATTTCAATGACTTAAACCAAACACTTTCTGCCCATCGAATATTGCTTGTGTCTCTCTTCTTATACTATCGCTATTAAATCGGATACTGCTTTTTTTCAATTCTTGTTGCATGCTTCCTCTTAAGGATAGTACGTGTCACTTTTCCTACAAGGCAGTTACACAATTTCACTGCCCATCTTTCTTGAACTCAAACTTGCGAATTCTTATATATTCATTACTTGCAAAGTCTACAAATTTCTTCCTTCTGTTATATTAATCTAGTTCGATTTGCACACTTTCAAACGCCGTAAATCAGGCCATTTTGGCCTTTATTCTGAACACAGAATTAATTTTCGAAAACTCTGTTGTATTCTATGCAGGATTTTGACTTAATTTAAATAGAAAGTATATATATATATATATATATATATATATATATATATATATATATATATATATATATATATATATATATATATATATATATATATATATATATATATATATATATATATATATATATAGGCATTCTTTCTATACTGTTACAAATAAAGATGACAACAACAACTTATCAAAGCATACCTTAATTCTAATTTTTACTTTTGTTTTCAAAGTTAATTTTAACTTCGTTGTTTCCTTTTATAATTATATTGGTTCTGTTGTAGTGTTTTGTTCTTCTATAATAATGTTTCTCTTTAATAAACAAGTACGTTTGTTTAATTTAAAATGTACGAGAGTTTTATTTTCGGCAAGTGTATCGTCTGTTAACTCTAAAAGGAGTTTATCGTTTAGAGATATACCAAGGGCACCATCCTTTCCATTTGTTGGAAGCCTTTTACATATACTTAAAAAGAAGCCAACTTATTTTCACGAGTACGTTGATGATTTGCACAAGAAACTAGGACCTATTTTTATTGATAAGATATGGGATGTCGAATTGGTACATATTGCAGACGCAGACGCGAACTTCAAGGTAAGGCTTGGGAAATCTTGTATAATTTCGTAGACTTTTTTTATCTTATTTTAAATCTTGAATTAAAATCTTTAAATAGTTTTAAAAAAATTCGATTAAAAAATTCGGTATGAATTAACCTTTCAAAAGGTCAAGACTTTCAAAGATTTTGTAAACCTTTTAATTGCATCGAAAAGTTTTTCAAGTGAATTGTTTCAAGAACATGATTCTAAAAATTTAGTACTACAACCTAAAGTTTAAAAGCTTAATTTCTCGGTGTAAACTAACGTGGATGATTTAATGAAATTTTCACATTTTTAAGTAATTTAATATTTAGTAAAACTTAATGATACATATGGCTTTATTCGGGATACTCCTTTCAGTTATATACACATGAAGGAAAAGAACCATTGCACGCCGTTCCAGATATGTGGAAACTTCATTCAGAATTTAGAAACTATAAAAGAGGATTATTTTTCATGTGCGTTCAGTTTGTTCAGAAATTGAAAGTTTGATTTATAATTTACATGAAAATAAGCTTAATTCTCATAACCCTTAAAATTATAAAATATAATTTTAAAATATAATTTTACAGGGATGGAAAGGAATGGAGGAAAGGCTAGAACACCCACCAACCGTACCTTATCGAAAAGGGATAGTCTAGGGGAATATGTTAAGAGCATATCTTCCATTACCAAGGAATTTATAGACACCTGGAAAAATAACCCGCCAAAAGATTTAAAATATCATTTATATTGCTGGAACGTAGAATGTAAGTATAAGAATGAAATTTTAGTTAACTTTTAATGTGGTTTGATTCAAACCAATGAAGTAGTTCAGTGTACAACAAAGTGTAAAAATTATGTACAGGTTTAGCGGATTTCATCTTCGATATATCGAAACCAATATATCGAAGACCGATATATCTAAATTTTTTTAGAGGCAAAAACGTATATACAAATTCATGGCACAAGCATATTTAAAATCTAGATTTTTAAGATATAGATATATTGCTAGAAACCAGATCTGATTAACAAAAAACAAAATATTCTTGCAGGTATTGGCAGTACAGCACTAGGGATGAGACTAGGATTTTTAGACAAACTAAAGTGTTTTAATAAATTCGATGATAAACACGTAGAGGAAGACGTGTTTGCAAGAAACGCTTGTAACCTCTTTCCTACGAGTGGAACCTTACTTTTCAAAGCCGGTATCCACTGTACAAATTACTTCGGATAAAAAGTTGGAGACTATATTGTGAAGCTGCAGATGCAGAGATATACTACGGTAATAAAGAATTATTTTTGACATTACAAGTTCTGAACTTAAGCCTTTAAGACAAAAACAGTTGAGATAAGATATATATATATATATATATATATATATATATATATATATATATATATATATATATATATATATATATATATATATATATATATATATAATATATATATATATATATATATATATATATATATATATAATATATATATATATATATATATAGTATATATATATATATATATATATATATATATATATATATATATATATATATAATATATATATATATATATATATATATATATATATATATATATATATATATATATATATATATATATATATATATATATATATATATATATATATATATATATATATATATATATATATATATATATATATATATATATATATATATATATATATATAATATAATATAATATATATATATATATATATATATATAAACCAGCGAAAATAAAAATTTAAGACTTTCGAAGGAGCAATCGTCCTTCATCTTTCAGGCTCAAGTTTAATAAACTTATTCCTGAAAGAGGAAGGACGGTTGCTCCTTCGAAAGTCTCGCTCTTTTTTAAATTTGTTTTTTAATTTTCCTGGGTTATTATATATATATATATATATATATATATATATATATATATATATATATATATATATATATATATATATATATATATATATATATATATATATATATATATATATATATATATATATATATATAGGTGAGAAATGTGTTACAAGAGCCTTTAAAGAATTTTTATCAGATACTCCAAGTGAAAGTATCAAACGTAGTTTGATGTACAGATTATACCAAACTGAAGAATTAGACGTAAATACTATAAGAAGAATATTTGTAGAGATTTTTTTGGCATCCGCTGGATCAGTAAGTCGATTGTAAAATTTGTTTCCTTTAACAGGGAATAATTTTAAGTATAGGTTAACCTGCTTAATCAAATGTTTCTCTGAAAGTACTAGAATGTTTAATATACAAAATTCTTATATTCAGCTGACGTTTCCTGTACGGTATTTCTAAGCTTTCATTTTTTCATGTTATGTCCAGAAAATTTAACCAATTTTTAATGCCACTTAAATCTATTAAATTTCCCTATATAAAAAACCTTGCTAAGCTCTATAATCAATGAAACTTATTTTTGAAACTGACTAGTTCTTTAATTTCAGACTTCTAACGCAGCTGTGTGGGTTCTCTACGCACTTGGAAGAAATCCAAAAGTTGCCGAGCGAGTAAGACAAGAAATATCTTCTGTCAGCACAGAAGAATTATCTCTAGACACCTTTAATAAGCAAGCTTCCTTACCTCACTGGAGTGATTAGAGAATCGCTAAGAATGTATCCAATAACCGCCTTTATAAATAGAATTTTGACCTCAGATGCAGAAATGTGTGGCTATCACATACCAGCAGGTGTAAGTAAAATAGAGTATAGCAGTTGTGGAAGCGTGAAATGACAATCTGAATGCTCCACGTGCACTCTTAAAGATTAAGGTTAATTTAAGCTTAATTAAATATTCTTAATTACAGACATTCGTAATGGCTTCCATGTACACAATGGGCAGAAATCCGGCTTATTTTCCTTATCCAGATTCTTTTATGCCAGAAAGATGGCAACATCGCAAAAAATCTCCTGAAGGGGAGATTCTGTAAGTCATTTGCATCCTCTTTCGACATTTCTAGTGTACATATTCATTGCTGAGCTATAGAAACTAGCGACCATTTATAATTTGACTTCTAATTCTAATTTCTAATTTACAGGATCGGTAATAGGAGAGCATTCTCTCCTTTCGCATTGGGTGGTAGAAGCTGTCCAGGAAAAAATGTAGCCCTTCTCGATTTGAAAATTCTCGTATTTGAGGCTCTAAAAGCATATGAATGGACCACAGAAGAAGTGGGTATGGTTTTCAATTTGGTTACAATGCCATCAAAGAAAGTAGACTTAATATTGAAACCTTTAACAAAGACAGAATAAAAAGAGATGCCGAATAGTTTTTAATTTATTTTATTAGAAATAAAAGTTTCGTATCCAATGATTTTATTACAAACCTCCCATAAAATTCTCCTGAAATCTGAATTTCCAAATTCACTGAATTTAATTCCGAAGTAGGTAAACTTTCGTGAAGGAGAGAAGAAGAAAGTGACTGAAAATTTGATTCTGATGTAAGAAAATAAACTTAAATATATTCAAAATTTAATGGTGTAAATAACAAATTACTGCACTTTAGTTGAAAACTTCTAATTAATAAAGTTTCATTATAAATTTTCAAATTGTGGAATAACATTTGAGAAGATATTTTCTATAGATAATAAATATCTGGTAATTAAGGTCCTTAATTCCTACGAATGAACCGCCATTCAAAATAAGACTCACTATCCAGTTCTATTTAAATTTTAACAAATTTTACCTTAAAAATGTGTAATTGTATTTTTACTTTAAGGGAGACATTGTTGTGAATATATATATGTACTCAAACTGAAAATCTACTTCTAAATAATATACGGAATTAAGTCGTTCCATATGTTTTACTCAGTTATGACTGCTTAAGTCTTGGAAAAACTTTTGTTTGCGAAAGAAGGTGAACTCTCAGTTCCCCCATCTTTCTATTCTATAATAATCGACCACATAAGATATTTTAGAAACTCAACTCAAATATTCATATTAAATATCTGATGTTTCTCTTTTTAGTGATCTTATGATTTCATTTGTCTTTCTAGACAAGCTATTAAGATGTGTCCCGAGGTACCTGTGAAATTTCTTCCCGCCATCTCAATTGCTTACTCTTTATAGGGGGAATGATTCACACATCTGGGGTGGTTTTACTCCCATATATCTTTGAAAAGATGGAATCTAGGAATTGAATTAATCGTCTTCACCTGATTCGCTTACTGTCTTCATTCCCTTTCTGACAGTCGAATTGTTGCGTCACACACACTACAATCGCAATTGCAACGGACACTGCTTTTCTGAACTCTCCTGTGACTTTCTCTCTGTCCAGTTCTCTGACACCAGACTTAACCACCACCTCTGTACTGAATCTTTCATTTACTCTATACTGGTAAAGTTTGAAACGTATTTCTTTATCTATTTTCCCCAACTTCCTTTGACTTTAACACCTTCAAACTGTGCATTAGAGTCTTGTTGACTATGTTGGTTAGACTTAAGAATTGCTTAACTTTGAAGGAAGTAGGTAGGCTTCTGGCCTTATATATATATATATATATATATATATATAATATATATATATATATATATATATATATATATATATATATATATATATATATATATATATATATACATATATATATATATATATATATATATTATATATATATATATATATTATATATATTATATATTGAGATGGCATCCGCATTCGCGGACATTATCAAAATTAACATTCGCATTACAAAAATTATACATACGAATCCGCACTTGAAAAAAAATTCTATATCTACAACCGCAAAATGAGAAAAAAATATGCCAGTTCATTCTTATTAATTATAACTCTCTCTTGTGCAATGCCAGTTCATTCTTATTAATTATAACTCTCTCTCAATTTATAATTTCTTCAGACACAAGGAGTCTCACCCAATGCT
>SEYY01001378.1:0-15300 GCA_009176605.1 Armadillidium nasatum | reverse complement strand
CACACCATCAGTGTATGACATCATGTTACATCTAATCTGATCCAGGAAGATTTTATCCATTACACATGTTGATAATATGAAGGATTCCCACGTTTTCACACCAAAATAATAGAATGTAAGGAGTCTATTTCATTTTACATACATCAAAATCATTCTCATTGCATACCAAAACTTTTTATTACTTTATTTTACACGATAAAGAAAAATGAAATTTAATCTTTCCTATTAACCACAATTGGTGAAAAAGGGATGTCAATAAATAAATATTTCGGTCTCTAATCATAAAAAATAAGATATTAAAAAAAAATCTATTTAAATGGTTAAAAAAGAAAACTGAAGTTAAATTTATTATTATTATTATTATTATATAATATATATATATATATATATATATATATATATATATATATATATATATATATATATATATATATATATATATATATATATATATATATATATATATATATATATATATATATATATATATATATAGTATATTAAACTTAAAGCTACCATGAATATATGCGTTAAATATTTTTATAACTGAAAATACTTTTATAAAAGGTAAGTGAAATAAAATGAATCTTGTAGGACAAAATGAGCTGAAAATTAAGAAATTACAACCATTCATCCTTTAATATTTTTTTTTTTTTTTATTCTTTTGTAACTTAAAAAAAAAAAGTTATTTTAAGAGTTCAAGAAATAGAGACATGTTTAAAAATAATGTCAACAATGTCTTCTTTTTGTTTCTGTTGAATTAATTTGAAGAGAAGATTCAAGTTTCCTTTTGGGTCGGACTTTCAATTTATTGTAGTGTTTGTCAAACAATTTTATAAAACGTTTGCAATCTTCAATAAAACCTCTACAATCACCACAAAGAAGATTGGTGTCTAGATGCACTCCAAATCCCCCAATATCTGGTCTCCTAATTTTAAGGCAATTTTCATCAGAACAATCACTTCTCTTTTCGTGCTCATAATACCAAATTAAAACACTTTCTTTCCATTTGTTTGATAGTAAATCATTTGAGGACAAAAAGTTTAATAATCCATCAACGCTTTCTTTGCTACTATTATCCATACACAATAAAATTTCATAAACATGACTGTCAAATAATATTTCTTTCAGTAATCTCTTTTTTAAGCTGTTGTGAACGCCTGTCCAAGTAAAGAACTTGTCAACATCATCAAATCTCTGACATGAAATTAAATTCAAACATAAGTTGTTTATTTTTAAGGGAATCTTTTCCTTGAAGTCATTCATTTCTGTTTCGGAGGAGAAACACCAACCTAAAAGTTCTTCCATTTCATCCCACCTGTTTTCCATTACAAAATATTCAATAAGGTTCAATGCTTTTAAACAGTAAATCTTTCTTGTCTCTTTTTATCTCCTTCTTAGACAAAGGAAACCCATTGAAAAATTCTTTTATATTATTTAATTTGGTATTTTCTTCAGTAATAAGAGTATAGAGATCAAGTTCCTTTGTCAAAAGAGAATAAAACTCCCTAACTTCCTCTTTTGAAAATTGGGTCCAATTAACCAATTCCTTGACAAAATCTCCTTTACCATTTAATATAAAAGAAACACAGGAAGAAAATACATTTCCTTCTACATTAAATACTAAAAGTCTTTTAAAATTTTTCACTTCAGTTTCTGTCAGTTCTGCCCATCGAATGAATGAATTTGTTTTATACAATTGTCTTTTTGAAACAACAAATTTACTGTAGTTTTCAATCACTTTCTCATTAAATGCAACCTTTCTTTTGAAATCTTTGCTTTCTTCTTTGGAAAGAGAGCTCCATTTAATTAATTCTTTAAGTGAACTGAAGCCTCTTCTGAGGAAGGAATATCCCATGTAGTCAATAGAATCAAATGCCAAATCTCTCTTAAAC
Organism: Armadillidium nasatum; assembly: GCA_009176605.1. NCBI lineage: Eukaryota > Metazoa > Arthropoda > Malacostraca > Isopoda > Armadillidiidae > Armadillidium > Armadillidium nasatum. Next base: position 13,405 of record SEYY01001378.1, on the reverse strand, counting down.
TTTACCATTTCGATTTTTGAAGAAAAAATCCACTCCAAAAAGAAATTAATATCTTGAAAGTCTCCTGATAATAAGGATTCTTCATTATGCAACCAAATGTCTCGCACATCTAAAATTACACTTAATTTAAAATTTTTAATTTCATTTGAAGATAGAGCCCATTCCAAACTCTTATCAATAAACTTTTTTTTTTTACTAAAGTGCAAAGTGCTTATCCTGTCTCTCATATATAGTAAGAAAATTTTCAGCCATTCTTTTATCTCCTCAGCAGAAAAAGCCCAATTCAGAATCTTTTGAAACTCTTTCCCCTTATTGTCAAGAACTAAAGAAAATAAAACATCCTTTACATCATCTTCATTAAATAGTTCCTTTTTGAAACTTTCAATTTCTCCTTTCGGTACACAACATTCAATAAACAAATCAATTCTACTTAGATCACAAGCCTCAAAGAATATTTCACCCATCCTATTCCACTTGTAACCTTACAATATTCTGATTTCTCTTCCAAGGTTGCACTTGAAAAAATCAGTCGTATAATTTTTTCATCTTCAATGGTAAATGGAAAACCAAAAAGTTTACATATTATGCGCGAGCAATCTAAACATTGAAAATGTGAGCTAAGGACAGATATAAAACAATAATCTCTCTCCATGAATAAACGCAATAACCATTTCTCTATTACTTAATCCTTCAATGTGAAAGAAAAATCTTTTTAAAGATGAAGAACTTTGAACCCAAAAATCTCTCAAAATGTTATGATAATCACATAACTTAGAAGACGATTTATTTTTTATTAAACTCACTATCCTGTAGAGAAGTAAACAAAATCCTTTGTCGGGTAAAATTTCCCAAAATTGACTCACTACATCCATAAACATGTGTTGATAAGGCCAAATTAATAAATGAAACAATACATAATACAACAATTTTGGCTGGAAGAACACTTTTAACTGCCTCTCATCTAAATGGCGAAAAAAAAATATTGCCATTTCAAGATATTTTTGAAATGGTAAAAATAACTGAAGAGGAAACAAATATTGAGGTGTATCACTTTCACATCTTCCAAAAATCTTCAGATAACTAACAGAGAACATTTTCAATGTATCTCTAGTAAAAATCAGAGCCTTCTTTTTTTCTGATTCATTCAGATCTTCAAAACACTTTTTGAATGCCACATCTCTGCAGTCTCTACGCCAAGCATTACATTCTAAAGACTTCTTAAATTTGTATAATGTAAAACTGTCATTGGTTTTTTCCATTATAATTTGAAGTTCTCCCAACAAAGAGTAAGACCATAAATCGGCCATCTCATTGCGCCCACCGATACAAAAACTATTTTCAAAAACCTTATTTTCAATTTTGGGTCTCTTGTCTTCTGGTAATTGCTCCCATAAAACAGGAATAACGTCAGACAAACAATAATGACAAGCTATACAAAATTTAAGAGAAGGACTTAATTCAGTGTCCTTTAAAAGCTCTCTTGCAGCCTTTTCTTTATTAAGTATTCCTTTTGAGGTAAAAAAAGAACTTCTGAGGAAGGAACAACTATAATCTAAGGGCAAATCAAACTCTTCCTTGTGAAATTTTGCCCATTCTATAGACTGAGTTAGACAAAAAATAACTACAGGTATTGGTATTTTTCCTCTCAATCCAAAAGGCAATTTCCCCAATGCATCTAATACTTTCTTCTCCATATTTTCAAACCACAGTGCGCATCTATCATCATCCAACAAACTAAAATCGGAAAGATCTGGCAGTCTTAAAATTTCCTTTTTGAATTCTAATTTGTTCGCAAGCTCAATGGCCATTTGAATTCTACAAAGTTCTTCCAAACGAGAAACCATTTCTGGAAGTGAAATCAGTAATATATATATATATATATATATATATATATATATATATATATATATATATATATATATATATATATATATATATATATATATATATATATATATATATATATATATATATATAGATTCTGTGATAGGGTTTTCACCCTGTCAGTGGGACTACCATACTTCGTCATCTGCTCTTAAAAGTTCCTCTAATTTTTTACTCTCTGACGCTTCCGTGCACTGTTTTAATCACCTTCCTTGGAGCTGGTCTCCGTTTTAACTTTTTAACTCTTTTTAATTCTGGCTTGATAAGGGACGTCTGTCCGAAAACGTTCGCCAATATTTATTTTAATACTGGGTTGTTTCAGTTGTGTTTTAAATCTGCGGTTATTGCAGTCTTTATATATATATATATATATATATATATATATATATATATATATATATATATATATATATATATATATATATATATATATATATATATATATATATATATATATATATATATATAATATTGAGGTGTGCATTAATTATTCTATTTGGTAAATATACATGGTTCGTCTTTTTCCTTGTATTTACTGTAGTTATTCAAAATATAAACTGGAAATGTGATGTACATTGAAGTAAGACAATACAAATGGGTCGGAAAATCAAATTGCCAAATTAAAATGCGTTTAAGGTAAAAAAACAGATTTTGAGCATTATAAAGCTTCGTTTTCATTTGCAATTTTAACAATATGTAATAAGAAATTGGGCAGAGGAAGGTAATTGGAAAATAAATTGATACTAATTTAGGTATATAAATTGTCAAATCTAACAAACCAGTTTGACATAACCTAACCTTGACTTAGAGGGTAAATGTATACAAATGGCCATCAAATAGGCCAAACCTAAATTAATAAATAAATAAAAAGAAATTAAAATGTACTTTTTAAATATTTAGCCACAATGTTACAAATTATTGATATATATTAATAACAATAATTTTTATGATGGTCTCTGCCTATATCGCTATAAAGCATAGGCATGTTCGGGGTAGTTGACCTAATTATATCATTTTATAACAGTATCTTTTAGTACTTTAACTATTTTTAAATTTATTGAATTCAATTTTCTAACCCATCTTTATTGTTTTTCTTCAATATACATTACATTTCCAGGCACAAGCTCCATTGGGGGAACTCTCTCTGAAAAAAAAATGGAAAATACCCCAAATCGTAGAAAAGGAAAAGTAGTCGACAATATGATCATCACTCATGGGTCGGAGGTATGTGGGGCAGAGCCCCCCATAAACAAATGCTGGGTATAATACCCAATTTAAGTTTTTTTAGTTCATCAATTGTCGTAAAAAAACATTTTTTTAAAAATCTTACTTTGAACCACAGTAAAAATTTTGTGGATCCTCAAACTGGAGCTTACACCCAAAATATAGAGGCCACATGGAGTGTACTTCAATACAAAAATTAAAAATATATATATATATTTATATATATTTTTTTTTTTTATATTTACTTTCGAGCGCTGAAAAAAAGTTCCCTCAAAAGGACATGAACCCATTTCCAGTTTACATTTTAAATAACTAAGGTAAATATCAGGTAAGAGATGAACTGTGCATAATGACCTTCTTGAATATTTCCCAAGTATCCACTTGGGCTAGGGAGTCAGATCTGGAATTGAAAGATTTTGGTAGACCCGGAGCAGTTTCTAGGGTTGTGGATGGAGCTGAAACTGGAGCCCAAAAAAAGGAGCATCTCCAGCTCTAAATTTATTATCATCGTATAAGCATTCATTCTTTTATCTTAGTTTTTATTGTAATTCATTATTCCTTACTGTGAATTGTGAAAAATTTTGTCAATAACCTCTGATTTTATTTTGCTTCAATTAAACTTTATTCTCGAATACAGCAAATATAAAATAATTATAATTTTCACTAAAATTAATTTTTTAGTAATGTTTTCATAATGAATACCAGGAAATGCAATAAATCATTAGAATCAAAATATTTTTTAAAAAAATAAATAAATAAAATTATGAAAATATTTTACTTTACCAAGTTGCAAAAGATGAAGTTATCTTTGAATTAAAAATATGCCAAAGACTAATGTTGCCAGACCAAATCACCCAAAGGATCACAATAACCACCCTATATCTACCTACCAAGTTAAGATGTACCCTACTTTAACAAGGGTGAACACCCCAATAAAAGCAAGCAACTGGGGTGGTGCGAAGTAATTCTGACAGTGACTTCAGGATACCTAATATCTTTGAAGCTTGTTTAGAAAGAGAAGTAATGTGATCTTTCAAAGATCATGAGAAAAGGATACGTCAAGAATATTAAAGACATATAGGGTGGAGTTGTGTTTTAGAAGACATCAAAGTTGTGTGGAAGAGTGTGGAGAGATGGAGGCGCTGAGTTTTTAAGGGATTGAGAACAACCATGTTTTCTCTGGGTAATAATTTGATATAGCACGAACCTCTCCTATTTTCACTATATTGAAAATATGAAGTCAAAATATGTTTAAATGAATTCTACACATATTTTTCTTTGGCGGTAGAGTAATATAAATACATAATAAAAAGAGAAACTATTAAAAAAAAAGAAAAAACTGATATTTTTACAACGAATGGTGAAGCAACTGTTCTTCGACTGGCCTTCGTTTGTACAAAAATAGCAAAATCAATTGAATAACAGGTTGCCAGATTTGTCCTTCGACTGTTCCGTTATTTTTTTCGGCATTGTACTGTAATACAAACTTCGATATTTGAAAATATTGATATTTCAAAACATCGATATATAAACCCAAATTTATTGAAATGTGTATTATTATTATTTAGATTTTATTTTACTAATGCCTATTATTATTATTATTATTATTATTATTATTTTTATTATTTTTATTATTATCATTATTATTATTGTTATTATTATTATTAGTAGAAGTATTTTTTTAATTATTATTATTAGAAGCATTATTTTTATAATTATTATTATTATTTTTATTATTAGTAGTAGTAGTAGTAGTATTCGCAAATTTCCTATCAAACTCTTTCACCAGTATTTTCAACTTTTCTCCAGATTCTGACACCAACACCGCATCGACAAAACGTAAAAGTTCACAAGCCATTCACCCTCCACATTTCTCAACCTAATACCCTCCCCTTCTCTCTTCATTTCCCTAACTACACCATCCATCAATAAATTAAATAACCATGGTGACATTACACACCCCTGTCTCAATCCCACTCCTATGCTAAACCAATCCGAAAGTTCTCTCTTCACCCTCACTCTGGATCTAAAATTCGCATAAAAAGCTTTGATCTCCTTCAGTAATTTTTCTTTCAACCCCCTTTCCATCAGTATTTCAAGAAACTGTCTCCTGCCTACTCTATCGTATGTTTTTTCCAAATCCAGAAAACATACATACCCAATTTTATTATTTTCACGCAATTTCTCGGTAATCAATCTCAGGGTCAATACCTGGTCCACACATCCCCTACGCTCCCTAAAACTCCCTTGTTCCTCACCTATTTCCTCACTTGTCAATTCTTTCATTCTCGTCATCAACACCTTCCCATAAATCTTTCCTATCACGCTCAGCAGACTAATCCCCCTATGATTTTTACAAACCAACTTATCCCCTTTTCCTTTGTATATGGGTACAGTGCAAGAGTCCTGCCACTCCTGAGGCACTCTCCCTTCTCTCCAACATTCATTAAACTTTCTCACTAACCAGTCAATCAACTCTCTAGGTCTCTCTTTTATCATCTCTCCATACATACCAAACATTTCTGCCGATTTTCCTTTTTTACATTTCTCACCGCTCCTTCCACCTTTTCTTTACTAATATTTCTCTCCTCTTCTTCGCTACCTCTCCCCATTACTAATCTCTCTCCCATCGTTTAACAATTCACTAAAGTATATTTTCCATCTCTCTAACTTCCTTCACTCCATGTAATATATATATATATATATATATATATATATATATATATATATATATATATATATATATATATATATATATATATATATATATATATATATATATATATATATATATATATATATATATATATATATATATATATATATATATATATATATATATATATATATATATATATATATATATATATATATATATATATATATATATATATATATATATATATATATATATATATATATATATATATACCCTTTGGTGACCAGAGGCCTACCAATAACCACCAGAGTTGGGAAATTCTTCGGATGGGTCAAATCGAAAACCAACATACCCAGATACACAGCATTTGAAAGTGTGTATGTTAATTAAAGGAAGTTGGGAAAATTGATAAAGGGAATAAGTTTCAGACTTTACATGCGGAGTTTACGTAAGATTGAACATAAAGATTAAGTCTAGATTCAGAGAATTTGAAAGAAAAATGATGAAACTTTATTGAAAGGAGCGAGATTGACTCACCAACGGAAAAGGATACTGAGAAAGTTCGTAACAGCAAAATGAGTGAAAAGACGAAAATCCCTACAATCCTCCTTTTCAAGGAGAGCTGTGTGAATGAATACATGGACGAACAACCCTCTCTAAAGAACAAGTAACTCTAGTGAAGTGAAGAAATTTCAAAATTACCTCAGATCAACCAATCTCTTTGAAAATTATTTAGAAAGAGAAATAATGTGATCCTTCCAAATCGATATTCTACAAAAAAAAAAATACATTTTTGCCTTTTGCTCCCATGCGCTGCGCCCTCTGGCTGTATGGCGGTGTGTTCCTGCCTTCTTTCTGCTGTCTGGTTGACTGGCTGAATAAATAATTTTTGCCGAAACTAAAAATCGGGACAAATGTCCGTTTCTGAAAAATTCGGGACACGGCTTAAAAAATTGGGACTGTCCCGGGGACGGATGGTCACCTTACCTAATATTAACTTGTCAGTTAGATGACCCAAATTTACCTTGCGTTCCACCAATCACTCTTATCCTCCCACCTACTTATCCAAATGCACCACCAAGATGCCGATTGTCACAAGTAGAATTTGAAACTACTTCATTTTTATGAACAGTTAAGAGAAAGGTTTATTATCAGATTATCTTTTAAATTTCTTTAGATTTTGTATCAAAATTTTTGAAACTTAATTACTGATAATGTAATTTGAACTTTGTAAACCGTAGTAATAGTGTAGTGTGTTGTATATAATTATTTTTTAAGAGTATCGTTTAAGAAAGAACACTTTTCTCTTTTATGTCTAAATTGAAGTCATGGTGGCAATATTTGTTGTATTTACTTTTTTTATTTTTCAGTGAATTTGTTGAAATATGAATGAACCTTTTAAATAAAATCATTCCAAAATTATAAAGTTCTAAAACGTGGTAGAACCTTTATAGCAATTTTTACAATACATATTTACAATAATTTGTTGAAAATGTTTATTTTTACTATTTTTTTCAAAATTTTCTTCTGAGTAAATAAATGTACTCAAATCAGTTACAAAATTTTTAAAGCTTTGTTGTCTCATATTTAATGTTAGACAGTGAATAAAATTTAAATTTTCTTTACAAACTGCTCAAGTTTAATTAATTTATATAATTTTAATAACTGGTCTCCTTTATTGTGGTTTAATGTAGTGGTGATTTGCATTCCCCTATTAACGGGTTAATTCTGACGCTTGCCGAGAGAGTAATACTAACACCCTTTTAACTAAACTTGTTTATTTTGTTAACATTTTCAGGAAATGAATGAACATTTTTATATTAGGTAATAATGAGACCATGCCAAAATAATTTCTTATGCCAATGCCAAGAATAGTTTATAATGTCGTAAATATTTTGTAATTCTCATAAAAAGAAATACAAATATTCCCCTTTCTAAACCCCAGTGTCGTTTGACGTATTTTGAACATAAATTAGATATGCAAGTATTGTAAAATATTTTGAATTTTTTCTATTAAAAAAGAATAATTTTCAAAAATAAAATTTAAAAAAATTAAGATATTTGATTGTCAGAATTAACAATTGTTATATACTTTATATTAACATTTGTTATATACTTTAAATTGTTATATACTTAATATTGCACACAGTTACGATGTAAATACAGCACTACAAGAGAGGTTTTATTTAAGTTGAAAATTCACCATATTTAAAAGCACAACCAGTAAATCCACTTTTTTGAATAACAACCAAGACCCTACCACTAGTTAAGGTATGCCCTAACGAAGGCTAACATGAACCCAAACTGTTTAGTAGTTGGTATATAGTGAACTGCTGTTCCCAGAGTTCAAGTTTGCTGACCAGCTGCTTTACATTGGACTGATAGCTTTCGGGTTCACAGTGTTAACTGACGTGACCTCACAACATTGAAGCGAACCACCAAAAATGAAAATTTGTTGGCAAGGTCACTCATACTGATCGCATGACTTGTTTGTACAAAGTTGTATTTCTTACCTCAAACATGTGTTGTTATGGTCAATCGCTTTTGGGTTTGTATTCGCTCTTTCTCTCATTGGAGAACAGTTTGGTTCGTGCTGAATACCTTTAGAAGAAGAAGAGTTTGAAACAGAAAATTTCAACAACTTTAATCAAAGTAGTAAACATTACTAAAGTTGTAATTATAAGTTATTGGGTAAGTTTAATTGCTTGAGACAAAATCTTCACAGAATTTCATATATCTGCCTATACAAAATTAAAGGCATTGGGCATAAGAAAAATCATAGGTCAAATTTTATAATATTTAAAAATTTTATATATATATATATATATATATATATATATATATATATATATATATATATATATATATATATATATATATATATATATATATATATATATATATATATATATATATATATATATATATATATATATATATATATATATATATATATATTTTATACAAAGTAAATATAAAACTACAAAACTATGACAACTGCAACAGTGACAAATAATTTTACTACTACTAAAAATACTTTTAATAAAGTCAAATAAGTGAATTTTGTAATAAAATATTAAATAAAAATTAAGAAATTTTAACCATTCAACTGATAAGAATTTTCATCTACTTGCAATTAAGAAAAAATAAAAAAAAAAAAAAAAAAAAAAAAAAAAAAAAAACAAAACAAAAGTTTTTAATTAAAATAATTAAAAAAAAAACAAAAAAAAAAAGAGAATGAAATTTTAAAAATAGTCAACAATGTCGACTTCTTTTAGTTTCTGTTGAATTAATTTGAAGAATAGAAGATTCAAGTTTCCTTTTGGGTCAGACTTCCAATATGTTGTTGTGTTTGTCAACCAATTTTACAAAACGTTTGCAATCTTCAATGAAATCTCCACAAACAACACAAAGAAGATTGGTGTCTAGATGCACTCCAAATCCTCCAATATCGGGTCTCCTAATTTTAAGGCAATTGGCATCAGAACAATCACTAATCTTTCTGTTATCATAATACCAAATTAAAACACTTTCTTTCCATTTGTTTGATAATAAATCATTTGAGGACAAAAAGGTGAATAATTCATCAATTCTTTCTTCGCTAATTTTAAACATCCAAAAGACAATTTCATAAACATGATGGTCCAACATAATTTTTTTCAATAATCTCTTTTTCAAGCTGTTGTGAACGCCTGTCCAAGTAAAGAACTTGTCGACATCATCAAATCTCTGACATGAAATTAAATTCACACATATGATAGAGAGAGATTCAAAGGGAATCTTTTTCTTGAAGTCATTCATTTCTGTTTCGGAGGCAAAACACCAACCTAAAAGTTCTTCTATTTCATCCCACCTGTTTTCCATTACAAAATATTCAATAAGGTTAAGACTTTTAAACAGTAAATCTTTCTTGTGTCTTTTTATCTCATTCTCAGACAAATGGAAACCCATTGAAAAATTTTTTTATATTATTTAATTTGGAATTTTTTCTGGTAATATGAGTGTACAGATTAAGTTCTTCTGGCAAAAGAGAATAAAACTCCCTAACTTCCTCATTTGAAAATTGGGTCCAATTGACCAATTTCTTGACAAATCCTCGTTTACCATTTAATATAAAAGAAACACAGGAAGAAAAAATTTTTCCTTCTACATTAAATACTAAAAGTCTTTTAAAGTTTTTCACTTCCGTTTCTGTCAGTTCTGCCCATTGAATGAATGTATTTACTTTATATAATTGTCCATGTGCAACAAGCTTACTGTAGTGGGCAATCACTTTCTCACTAAATGCAAGTGTCTTTTGAAATCTTTGCTTTCTTCTTTGGAAAGAGAACTCCATTTAATTAACTTTTTAAATGAACTTATGCCACGAATGAGGAAAAAAAGCCCATGTGCTCAATAGAATCAAATACCAAATCTCTTTTAAACTTTACCATTTCGATTTTAGTAGAAAAAATCCACTCCAAAAAGAAATCAATATCTTGAAAGCCTCTTGATAATAATTTACGATGCAACACAATATCTCGCCGCATACCTGAAACTAAACTTAATTTAAAATTTTTAATTTCATCTGAAGACAGAGCCCATTCCAAACTCTTATCAATAAACTTTATTTTTTTACAAAAGTACAAAGTACTTATCCTGTCTCTCATGTATAATAAGAAATTTTTCAGCCATTCTTTTATCTCCTCTGCAGAAAAAGCCCAATTCAGAATCTTTTGAAACTCTTTCCCCTTATTGTCAAGAACTAAAGAAAATAAAACATCTTTTACATCCTCATCATTAAATAGTTCCTTTTTGAAACTTTCAATTCTTCCTTTCGGTACACAACATTCGATAAACAAATCAATTCTCCTTAGATCACAAGCCTCAAAGGATATTTTACCTATCCTATTCCCTTGTAACCTTACAATATCCGATTTCTCTTCCAATGGTTGCACTTTCAAAAATCAGTCGTATAATTTTTTCATCTTCAATGGTAAATGGAGAATCAAAAAGCTCACATATTACGTGCGAGAAACCTAAATGTTCAAAATCTGAGGCAAGGTCATGCATAAAATAATTAACTAACTCTTCATAAGTAAACTCAAGAAACATACCTATTTTATTTATTCCTTCCAAACGGAAAAAAAAACTTTTTAAAGATGAAGAACTTTGAATCCAAAAATCTCTCAAAATGTTATGATAATCACATAACTTAGAGGCCGATTTATTTTTTATTAAATACACTATCTGATGGAGAAGTAAACAAAATCCGGTGTATGGTAAAACTTCCCAAAATTGACTCACTATATCCATAAACATGTGTTGAAAAGGCCAACTTAATAAATGGAACAATACAAAATGCAACAAAACTGGCTGGAAGAACACCATTAACTGCCTCTCATCTAAATGGTAAAGCAAATATATTACCATTTCAATATATTTCTGAAATGGTAAAACTACCTGAAGAGGAAAAAATTTATTACTTCTGTGTCTACCAAAGGATTCTATATTACATATTAAGTATCTAAAATAATCTCTAGTAAAAATCAGAGCCTTCTCTTTTTCTGACTCATTCAATTCTTCAAAGCACTTTTTGAATGCCACATCACCGCAGATCTCTATGCAACACATTATATTTTAAAGACTTCTTAAATTTGTATAATGAAAAACTGTCATTGGTTTTTTCCATTATAAATTTGAAGTTCTCCCAACAAAGAGTAAGACCATAAATCAGCCATCTTATTGCGCCCACCGATACAAAAACCATTTTCAAATACCTTATTTTCAATTTTGGGTCTCTTGTCTTCTGGTAATTGCTCCCATAAAACAGGAATAACATCAGACAAACAGTAATGACAAGCTATACAAAATTTAAGGGAAGGGCTTAATTCAGTGTCCTTTAAAATCTCTCTTGCAGCCTTTTCTTTATTAAGTATTCCTTTTGAGGTAAAAAAGAACTTCTGAGGAAGGAACAACTATAATCGAAGGGCAAATCAAACTCTTCATTATGAAATTTTGCCCATTCCATAGATTGCGATAGACAAAAAATAACTACAGGTATTGGTATCTTTTCTCTCAATCCAAAAGGCAATTTCCCCAACGCATCTATTACTTTCTTCTCCATATTTTCAAACCACGGTTCGCTTTCATCATACCACAAACTATCATCAAGATCAAGAGGCAGTCTTAAAATTTCCTTTTTGAACTCTAATTTGTTTGCAAGCTCAATGGCCATCTGAATTCCACAAAGGTCTTCCAAACGAGAAACCATTTCTGGAAAAGCAATCAGTAATATATATATATATATATATATATATATATATATATATATATATATATATATATATATATATATATATATATATATATATATATATATATATATATATATATATATATATATATATATATATATATATATATATATATATATATATATAACCAACACTGCAAACAGGAAATTAAACATCATTCGAACACTGTCACATAACAATTTCAGTAACGAACTAACCACTCTCATCATAGCATACAAACAGTTCATCAGACCAACACTTAATTACGCATCTCCAGCCTGGTACCCTGCCACCTCACCCTCAAACATAGAGAAAGTTACAAAAAAAACAAAATACCGCTCTTCGAATTATCACAGGTTGCACTAGAACCACTCCAATTCAGCATTTACACGAAGAAACAAAAATACCCGATCCGTGTTCACCTTGACATGATAGGAACCCAATTCTACACAAACACCCTAGACATATCACACCCTTGTCACTATACCCTACAAGACCACACAAGACACCGTCTAAAATTACCTACATCATCCCCTGCCTCCATACTACAGTAACATATTCAGAACTATTCCACCTACTGCAAACAAAACACCACTAATGAAACACATACACACCATCATAACACTAAATTATCTCAACATCCGACACCAAATCATCTTCTCAATGAACAACCCCCCGACATAGCAAATACACAAAACACATTATCATGAAAAAAAAAAAAAAAAAAATTACCCTATCCAGATTAAGGTCAGGCCACCACCCTAACCTACAAGCATACAAACATAGATTCAACATACAAAACACACTATCCCCAATATGTCAAAGATGTATGCAAGAACCAGATACAACAGAACACCTCCTTCTGAGATGCCCCTCCCTTACACAACACAGAACCCTTCCATCACATCTCCTCTCTGAGAGACCTTTGGGTACGGCCGGCGGCCGTTGCGGATTTTCCTAAAGGCTGTGTGGCCCTTCCAGTGAGGAAGGTCCAAGGGGAAAAAAGTAAGTAAGTATATATATATATATATATATATATATATATATATATATATATATATATATATATATATATATATATATATATATATATATATATATATATATATATATATATATATATATATATATATATATATATATATATATATATATATATATATTAGAGATGGAATAAAATATTGGTTGGTATCGGCAAAGTTTAAGGTATTGAGTATCAGTATGTGAAAATTTAAGTATCAGTATTGGTAAAAAACGACCAATACCAAAATCTTACAAAAAGGAAACTCATAATTTCTGTAGAAAGTTAGCTGCTCCTTAACTGACGTTCAAAGTCACATTTTAAATTTGTTTATTATTATTG
>SEYY01001377.1:27500-34855 GCA_009176605.1 Armadillidium nasatum | reverse complement strand
CTGTTCTTCTAAAACTTTTAATTCCTCGTCCATTAATTCTTGCACTTTGGGATTAAATCTTCTCACTTTTTGTTTAATGGGAGTATAATCACTCAATCTAATTTTATGTTCCATTTGTTTTGTATAGCCTACATCATTATCATCTCGACTAATGATGTCTTTGTAACTTTCCAAAGTTGCACTAACTATCTCTTGCTGTTCATCTGTTAAATCAGTTTCATTTAATTTAAATCTCTAGGCCAAACTCAAATTATTTTCTGGTTCTGTGTTCGCTTCATCTTGTGTTAATATTTCTAGCAAATTTTCTCCATCGGTACTAAGTTCTATGGCAATGACTTGTAAATTTTCTTTCGTAAGTTTGTATGATTCATCACCTAAATTTATTACATTAATATATGCTCTTTCTCCATGATTTACAGAATTCGACAAAAACAGACCATTCTTCCGAAAATTTTCTAATCCTAAAATCTCTGTCCGATACAAATATGGTTTTTGAATTTCTGGAGGCCAGACTAGCTCAATTTTCTGAATATAACCAGGTTTTATCATAAAATTCTTTTTTTAATTCTAATTTAACATTACTTATAGGAGTCGGATTAAATTCAAAGTTACAAATACTAATTTCTGTTTCATTTCCTCTACACACTAACCTATTTCTGACTAAATCTAATTCTAAAAAATGTTTCTTTAAAAAATCAATACCATAAAATCATGTTATGGTTTATTTTATTACTTACAATAAATTTTTCATTTGTTACTCTATAATTTCCCTAATCTAAAAGACAACAACACTTCACCTTGAGCATTCTCCACATCCCCATGTATTCCAACTAATTTAACATTTGTATCTGATATTTCTTTTCCTAATTCTTGCATCATATCCCAACTAATTACATTAAGTTGCGCTCCAGTATCTACTAAAGCTCTTATTTGTTTTCTTTTAAATTCAACTGTGACATATAACCTATGATCTAAATCTTTCAATTGCAAGGTTTTTCCTTTTCTTTCCCTTAATGCCACCCTGCTCGCCTAAGGGACTTATCCTTTTCCCGAACACGTCCACTCATAATACTCTTGAAATCTGCACAATCTTTCATCAAATGGTCCTCTTCACAGTAGGGACATTGTAATCTGTTGCTGTTTGATTGTTGTCTTTTATCTGTTCGGTTTCCTTGCTCTCTATTTCTCTCTTGTGCTATCCTTTTCCTACAATCATTAATTCTATGTCCCTGTTTTCCACAAAAATAACAACTTTTATTTTTCTCGTAACACTTTTCTTCAAGATGTCCTTTTTCGCAGAATGTGCATTTTTTGTCTTTTCTTTCCATGATGGCCACCTGAACTTCTGTTTTTGTTTTTGTTTGTTTCTGAGACTTTACTAGTACTGGCTTGTTCCACTTTCTTTTCTTGTTTAAAACACAATTCAACGTTGTTTGCTATCTCTATCATTCTATCCACTGTCAAGTCTGGTTCTGTTAATGAAGCAAACTTAACTCTTGCTGCAGAACTTCCACTTAGTCCATCTAAGATCTTTAATTTTTTCATTTCCTGAAACAATGATTGCGTTAAGTCTATTCCTGCCAATACTGCTAACCGATCTAATCTCATTGAAAAATTTATTATAGACTCATCCTTTTCTCTTTTAGCAGACCAATATCGATTCATCAATGTATCTTTACTTATTGCAGCTTGTTTCACCACACACCTTAGTTTTTCTTTTACCTGTGTATATGGTATTCGTCCTCCATCTAAATTATTAAATGCCAATAACATTTCTCCTTCTAAAAATTGACTCAACACCCTACTCCATGTTTCGGTCACATTTGGATACGTATGTGCACAATACAATTCAAAGTCTACTAGGAAAGCATCAAAATCTTGTCCCATCTCCAAACAATACTTCAATGGTGGTGGTACTAGGTTTCTACCATAATAGGTATTATTGGGTAAAACTGGTTCTGGTGTTAGGGGCATCTGTATTCCGCCTACTGGGTTCTGATTCATCCGTATTCTCCCTCTTACATTCTGATCTTCAGGTATGGAAGTTTGTTGTTCCTCATCTTCTATATTCAACGAGATGAAACCAGTAGCCATTATTCTTGCTTTTACTCTCCTTGTTGTTAATTATCCTTAGCACAAATTCTATTCTTATTCTGACTTATTCTGATTTTCACGGTACCTTGGTCACATTTTCAAAGCACCAACTGTATTAGGTGACTTATCCTGGTCACGGCACCAAATTAATTATGTCGTAGCTTTATACTACAGTCCCAAGATACTATTACTTACTGTAGTCTCTTGTCTCCCAGTTTGTTACAACATAATCATCCACTTAAATATAATCGTTACAATTATTGCGTTGTGTTTCTAAATACAAATATTATATTTCTTTATTCTGTTTCAGATGCTTTTGTTTATTATATTATAGAGCAGATGTTCTCTCTCTTGCTTCATTCAAGGACTGTTTATCTTCAAGTACTCCCAACTCTGATCACCATTCGAACAAAAAAAACAAATAAATCAAAATATATTGCAAATGTTATCATTTATTACCTTGCACCAACAAATAAAATAAACCTGAATGTTTCCTTCTGTTACTTTTTCAACCTATTACCTTTATTATTTTATTTAATCTCTTAAGTTATACTTTATTTAATGTAATTTTAATAAATAATGAGTTTTTTAACTTTACTATCCTTTTAATAAAGTTTGCTATTAATTTTACCTTATTTACTTTTAATCAAGTATTCAACTAGACAATAATCAATTCATAGATGTACCAGGAAGAGGAAAATCAATACAAGAAAAAAACAAAACTATCTTATTATTAATGTTTCAAATGATACAAATAAAATCTTCAAACCACTCAACTTATAATAATCAATCCTAATTCTCAACTAAATGCCAAACTTAAAATCAAAAATTAAAATCTTGAACTAAAGATTAAGTTATATTAACTATAAAAGTGAATATTCAATTAAAGTTACCTAAATAAATTAAATGTGACTAATATAATCTTCAAACAACTGTTAACCTTTAAAAACTAAACTCAATTCTCAACTAAATGTTAAATTTCCAATAAATAATCAAAGTCTTGAACTAAATATCAAGTTATATCAACTATAAAAGTCAATATTCAATTAAAGTTACCTAAATAAATGAAATGTCTTAAATACAATCCTTAACTTTTAATAATTAAACTTAATTCACAATAAATGCTAAATAAATGCTAAATTCCAATAAATAATTAAAGTCTTAAATCAAATCTTAAGTTATATTAACTATAAAAGTTAATATCCAATTAAAGTTAACTAAATAAATGAAATGTCTTAAATATAATTCTTAACTTTTAACAATTAAACTTAATTCACACTAAATGCTAAATAAATGCTAAATTCCAATAAATAATCAAAGTCTTCAATCAAATCTTAAGTTATATTAACTATAAAAGTTAATATCCAATTAAAGTTAACTAAATAAATGAAATGTCTTAAATATAATTCCTTAACTTTCAACAATTAAACTTAATTCTCACTTAAATGATAAATAAATGCTAACTTCCAATAAATATTTAAAGTCTTAAATCAAATCTTAAGTTATATTAACTATAAAAGTTAATATCTAATTAAAGTTAACTAAATAAATGAAATGTCTTAAATATAATTCTTAACTTTTAACAATTAAACTTAATTCACACTAAATGCTAAATTCCAATAAATAATTAAAGTCTTCAATCAAATCTTAAGTTATATTAACTATAAAAGTTAATATCCAATTAAAGTTAACTAAATAAATGAAATGTCTTAAATATAATTCTTAACTTTCAACAATTAAACTTAATTCTCACTTAAATGATAAATAAATGCTAACTTCCAATAAATATTTAAAGTTTTGCAATCAATATTAAGTTATATTAACTATAAAAGTTAATATTCAATTATTCAACAAAATTAAATACTAAATTCTTTTAACTTAAATTATAATTATAGAAGTCTATGGACCTCCTTTCAATATAAAAAGAAGTCTAGGGACTTATACAATAAACAAAAACAAAAGTCTAAAGACCTTCTTTCAAAAAAAAAAATCTAATGATTTTCTTCCAATTAGGTCTAATGACCATATAATAATAAGCAAAATATGCCTAAGTCTATTGACTCAATATTAATAAAATACAATATTATAATGTATATCTTTTATATCTTTACTAAATCACCCTTATATAATATTCAAAGTTTAAAATTTTCCAAAAACAAATTCTTAATTTTCACAAACAAGTGATTCCTATGAAGTCAAAACAACAATGGCCTCTCTCCTTCTAGAATATGCTGTTCAACCCTTGTAATTCCCGATCGTATCCCTCCGCGAGTCTAACAACCAATCAGAGCTCAGAGATTCTTTCAAATGTTGTTTAACTATGGTTTTTTTTTTTCTTCTTCCTTTTCTTCTGATTTTTTAAAACTGTAAACAAAATTATATATAGTTTAAACATCCGCCATCTTGAATGTTCTTATCTAAGCCTGCCTACATATAAAATATCTTAATTCCTTTATATTTTATGATAATCAATCTAGAATTTTACTTTAACTTTATTCAACAAATTAACCTATTCATATTTCTTATTTTACCTTTATAATTTATTTCTTAGTTGATACAAATTTTATACTATACTATGGTTAACTTAGGCTCTGTTTCTTAATGTACTTTAATATATTTGCTTACTTTATATTTTTAATTCAATAATTTATATAAACTTAACTCTAAATTTTACACAACAACTTTGAATGTTACTTGAAATTTTGTCCAAAAATCTTTCAAAAGCACAAAAATACTTACAGATTTAATAATCTTCTTTTATCCTTGGGGGACCTACTACAGCGCCTCAGAACACCCAACCTCTTAAAAGCTTGTTTAGTGAGAGAAATAATGTGATCTTTCCAAGAAAGATCACGAGAAAAAGAAACACCGAGAATTCTGAGGACAGATGAAGGTTTGAGTTGAGTGTTTTCGAAGAAGATATCATAGTTGTGTGGAAGATTGTGTCGAGTAGAAAGATGGAGTAATTGAGTTTTTGAGGCATTGAAAGCGATTATGCTTTCTCTCTCCCACTTTGAAATACGAGAAAGATCAGAGGTCAGTTGCTCCAAGGCCATCCTTCTTGAATCTATCAACTGTTGTTGGGAGGGACGTATTTCATATTGAAAGGAGTAATGAAGGGTGGAGTCATCGGCATAGGAGTGTATAGGAGACGAAGTAACAGACAGATCATTATTAAAAATTAGAAAAAGAGTTGGAGATACAACAGATCCTTGAGGAACACTACTATTTATAGATTTATAGGAAGAACGGTGGCCGTCTACAATAGCTGATAAAGAACAACCAGAAAGGAAATTAGAGAAAAGGTTACAGAGAGAAGAATAGATTCCGAAAGAAGGGAAGTTCGGAAATCAAAGCTTTGTGCCAGACTCTATCGAAGGATTCGATATGTCTTGCGCCACAACGAAAGATTCACCCAAACCCCTAAGAGCGGAGGACCAAGAGTCAGAAAGTAGGGAAAGAAGATCACCATTAGAACGTTCTTTACGAAAGCCATCCTGGCGATCAGAGATAATATTAGAAGAATTAAGGTGTTTCCAAATTTTCCTGTTAAGGAATTTTTTCGGAGAAAATCCATATAATCATTAATTTAAGTGAATTTTGGCTATTCTACGCCTTTCTTATAATTAAATAAACCTCAATTAAATTTATATCTAATTTTTTTGAAGTAAAATTTCAGTGCTTTTGACATCTTTACAATTTTTAGGCAACCCCGGCCCTGGCCAAATTCCAGCCCCGGTCGGTCCCTATATATATATATTATATTATATATATATATATATATATATATATATATATATATATATATATATATATATATATATATATATATATATATATATATATATATATATATATATATATATATATATATATATATATATATATATATATATATTATATATATATATATATATCATTCCATGTCAAGTTGACCAATTTTTAAAAATCGTCCCCATTTGATCATCTTCAATTTTAATAAAATTTTTTACACATATTCTTATGCCCTAAAACTAAGATGTTAAATTTTAGATCCACAGACCCATTTCCCAAGGAAATAGGGGTCCTTGCAGCAGGGTTGGCAGGGGTGAGCCCACTTTGAAAAAAAATGAATCTACTTGGTTTTTTTTTTTTTTTAAAAGTCAACTAGAAAAATGATGTTATTTTCCCCACTTTGTTTTTTTTTTACAATAGTTGATTTATGAATAAAATAACATTTTCTCTTTACTTAAATATTTGTAAACTCTTTTGCTTTATATATATATATATATATATATATATATATATATATATATTATATATATATATATTAATATTTGAAAATTAAATTTGAATTTAATGAGAATATCTAATTATCCTATATTTTGGGGTATTTGAGTAAACCTTATTTACATAATAAGTATTTAATATGAATATGAATGCTACACCAGTCTAGTATTATATTTTGTTAAAAGATGGGCTTTGGGTTATATAAAATGAAATCCTTACAGCAAATTTTTTCTCAAAAGTAGATTAATATTTCCAATCAAGGCCAAAATATTTCAAAATTCAATCTGGAACTGAAACTGGAAAAAAAAAAAAAAACTCTTAAATTACAGCCAGAATTCCAGTACATACCCCTCTATTATCGACCAAGTCAAAAAAAATTGGATCAAGCCACTTAAAGAAAATTAAAGGATTATAATAATTATACTTGAGTTGTATAAATATTTATATAAATATTTATATATTTTGTGTAATATAGAATTGATGTAAATGTAACATATCTCTGTTTTTTATTTTTATTTGGAGTCTTATTTTGTAAGAGAATTCACACTAATATTATGCATAGACCTTTGGTGCCGAGTTTCAATAATAGCAAGGCAAGTGGTCCTTTTATTTTGTTATAATTCCCTTAGGGAGTAATTCAATAAGTTCTTGTGATGGAAACCCAAGAATACTTTTATCTTGCTAGTTATACAGGAACCAATAGAACATTTTGCTGATCTGAACCTAATTTAATACTTCTATCTGGGTTTCCTCTTACTACAGCCATCTGTATAGGAATTTTACCTCTAAACTTCTTAAAACTCTTCTATCTGAAGCTTGCTTTACTCCTCATACTCTCTCTCTCTCCCCTACATTGGTACATCTGTTACTTCCATTATTTTAATATAATTAACAATTTTATAATTTGAAAGAATCAAATTGTTTTTCTAATTCTTTATTCAAATGTGCAAATACATGTAATTTTAATATTTAGTATAATATAGGGTTTCCAC